>RJWJ010005300.1:0-69282 GCA_004363605.1 Indri indri
TTGTGCCTTCTGATAATTTTCTAGTTATAGTTTTAGATACATTCATGTAATTATTCATTTCTACCTTCCTTCTAGACAACACATGTTTCTTGTAATGTGAAGTATGAATTATTAATATGTGATATGGTACCTGGAATTATAATACAAAATAAACTCTTAGTTCAGTTCATCAATTAACTTCTAGCAATCAAATTTTTTCTACAATACGATTCTAAACTGCTTTTCTGGCTGTATAAACTTATTCTTCTACATTTGCACACTTTATAGAATGAAATTTTATGATTTGTTCTTTATGAACATGTTTCTTCATTTTATACATTTTCCTATACATTTCAAACCTTTTTCTCTGACTCCCACCCCACTCTCCATTTATATCTTTTGAAATTTTACTCAAATTTCAAAGTCCACTTCACATACTAGCTCATCATTATACAATTTATTCTTTTTAGTTTCCTAATTTTCTAAAAATCTCTTCAAAGGCACTTACAGTTTATCTGCTATTATAATAATTTGTATACTTTTCTTATTTTTGTATATACCCCAAGGGAATTGTAAATTTCTTGAAAGCAAGGACAGTATTTCCTTTTACTTTCTCTTCCTGCAACATCTGGCTCAGTTTTTGGATGGTAAAATTAAATCATTTTTTGTTGTCATAAAATTAATACCTCCAAGGTTACAGAGGAAAGACAAGCATCAGAATCCAGGTCACCGCACATCGTTATAAGAAGTACTTAAATATTTCATGAAATTGTTGCCAATATAATGAGCAGAGTATTATTTAAATCCCAACCTCAAATGGAAGGAAAATTAGGGGTATGCTATGATCTGAAGGTTTATGTCCTCCCCAAATCCATGTGTTGAAATCCTAACCTCCAAGGTGAAGGTATTAAGACCTCACACCTTTAGTGCTCTTATAAAAGGGGCCCCACAGAGCTGGCTAGCTTCTTCTACCATGTGAGCACACAGCAAGAACTATGAACCAGAAATTGGGCCCTTACTAGACACCAAATCTGTGGCATGTTGATCTGGACTTCCCAGCCTGCAGAATTGTAAGAAATAAATTTCTTTTGCTTATAAGAAATTCAGTTTATGGTATTTTGTTATAGAAACCTGAGGACTAAAACAAGGTACATCGCAATTATAATTTATTAGTTATTAAAATATGTTTTTCAATTAAGTGAAAAAAAGTTCACATTGTCACCTATTAGATATGGATTTGTCCAGTTGTTTACTACTGGTCTTCATGGCTGTAATCTCAGGAGATTAAATAATACACACATTAGTTAAGCTAAATAATTTTAAGTGATGCTACTCTTTGGAATCAAAGACTGAAAGTAAATCCTTAAAATATCAAAGCCATTTATAAAGCAGTAGTATTAACGCTTCTTGCATTTTGCTTACTTTTCCTAGCATACATAATGATGCATTTATTGATTTAAATTTTCTATGCGTATTGGGAATAATTATTTCTCAAGTTGCCTGGATAAAGATATGTATGATAGTCAATAAGTTTTGATATTCATTTTGGAAAGTCAATATCTACTTATAAATTATGTAACTTTCAAGATATTTATAACTGAGAAAGTAGTTCCTTCAACTGATAGTACACTTTTAAAACTCTTTGTCTTGGAAAAGATAGCTATAAATTGCTAAAATGAATATAAACTCTTTTCATTAATATTATCATCTCATTCACGCTAATATTCTTTTGAATCAGTTAAATTTTTATGATTGAGTAAATATCTAGGTATAAACAAAAGCGACTCAGATTTTTATACAGATAAATCAAATATCTAGCAGATCACATACATAAGGTAACATATCATCAGTAGCACATTAAAAATGGGAGAAAAGGAAGATTCTCTGAGGCCAAAAAGGAAAAAAGGAAAATGTATGAAATGTAAACATAAAATGATAGGACCCTTATTGTTATGCACTAACTATGCACTCCAAATTCATATACTGATGTTTTACCCCTAATGAGATGGTATTTGGAGTTGGGGCCTTTGAGAGATAACTAGATTTAGAGGCGGTCATGAGGGTGGGACTCTTACGATGGGATTAGTATCCTTATAAGAGAAACCAGAGAGCTCACTTTCTCTCCCTGCCCAGAGACACAGTGAGAAAGGCAGGTTCCTGCAAGACAAGAAGACAGCCTTCACCAGAAACCAATCATGCTGGCAAATTAATTTTCAACTTCTAGTCTCCAGAATTGTGAGGAACTAAATTCCTGTCATTTAAGTCACCCAGACTGCAGTATTTTTTTATGGCAACTCGAGATGACTAATACAACTACAAAGAGTCATATACAAATCAAACATCACTTTATAGTTATATTACCAAAACAGGTTCAGTACCTGGGTATTGCTTGCATTCGACATTAAAGGATGTTTTCTCATGGAGAAATAACTTAAACTGCATAATCAATATTATCAGTGAATTTATTGCCTTTAAAAAGTAACAAGGATGAGAAACATGAGAGCTAGTATTAATAATGCAAAAGAAGACATTAAGAAGATTGGAAAAAACCTCAGAGGGATAATAAAAACATCGATATTACTAATGACATTATAATGATGATTATGGTGATGAAGACCATCTTCAGGTGATGATGAATTATGAAACAATTACTTTAAAAGAACCATCACATCAGTAACTTTAGAATAGTAATACATGATTTTGGAAATTAAAAAAAAGACTGATGGACTGACTGGCTAATTGAAAACACCTCCACCGTGACACAGTGAATTATTGAGCTTGAAGGCCATACTGAGGTGTTTTTTTCTAAGAACATAGCATAACAAAAAAATTTTAAAACAATAAAAATAACTAGTTGAAAATCAATACATGGAGTTTAGCTCCTCTAGAAGTAACAGCAGCACTTTAATTAATATCAATGAAATAGTTGCTATCAAAATGTAATTCATTGATAAAGAGTGGCTTATTTTTTATCCATTTATAAACACTATTAAATTAATTTATAAATTAATGCTCAAGTAAAGAATAATTTTAAAAATTGGTAAAACAGCAAAGTACATTTTTGATATATTTTCTCATGCATTTTTAAAAATAACAATCCTATAGAATTTTTAAAATATTGTATGTTCAAAGCATTCAGTATTCAAAGTTAAATGGCAAACTTTAAAAGAACATACACAGAAATATTAACACACACACACACACACACACACACACATATTTCTCCTTTCTTTAGTTGGCATCTGGAAGTAGAAGAAAACTTATACAACTAAGGAGGAAATTCTAGTGTTGTCCTCAGGGTTAGTGAGTTTTCAGATCTCTCTTGTTTGGAGAACAGGAGACCATGTCTGCATTTAGGCATGCTCTCCCAGCTCCTAAGAAATAGCCATTGCCTTCCCTGCAGTGTAAGAGGAGTCTCTGGGAATCTACAGAGACTAATCGCCACTTGTTAGGACTATTTTTATTACACGTTAAAATAATTTTATTATCAATGCCTGTAATTTAGTTATGGTCTCTCACCCACAGGGTCACTCTCTAATACTGTATTTTTTGATGCTGGGGTTTGTAGTCTCCAAACTACATCTTCCTGACCCCTTTGCAGAGATTGGCATTGTAGGTTTTGAGAGAGAGTAGTGGGAAATGAACTGGGAGGAATAGAGAAGACGGAAACTTTCTTCTTATTTCTAGTTTCTATCATTATCTACGCAGCACAAGAAGAGCATTATAGTTCCACTATTATGTATTTTTATGGCAATCTCCCACTCTGAGATGCCTCAGAGAAAGCAGCACCACCCATAAGAAATTTTCCATCCTTTACCTTCGGTGCACCAGTGTCCTGCCCGAGAGATCTGAGCCCTATCCACAGTTCACATCCCAGGAGTGCAAGCATCATCTATTGATCACTGTCTCAGAGGAGTGGGCACTGGGTGTGAAAAATTTCCTTCAGAGTTCAAGCACTGACCAAAAATAATTTTTCCCAAAGGATAAAGAATTTGCAGGAGGTATTTTCTTCCTATAACGTCATATTTTACAATTTATTCTCCCTGCTACACCTTAAGGATAGTAATTGTTTCTTGTTATTACTATCTCTGTATTGCTTTAGTAGCCTACCAAAACCTGTCTCATCAATGCCCCACGTATCCTCTGTTTGACATAAAAAGATCACTGTACTCGTTTAGTCCAATGGAAACACTTGCATATGTATCCTCAAAGCTGAGCCCTTACAAGCATGGTCTTATATATACACCAAGTTTCACAACTGAACTAAAAAACCTACTTGTATTTATAGTATATTGCATTATTTTCATTAAGTTGTAATATATGTGCATATTATTGCTTCATTTTGTATTGTGTTTTTAACCAGAAGTCCCTAAATAAGTGGATAATCTTTTTATGAACATTTATAATGCTCATTTTAAGATTTATGTTCCACCAAAGATATCTAAAAAGCAATGTAAATTTAATTAAATATGAATTTTAACACAGATTTGAATATATAATTAAAAATATTTAATTATCAGTTCCTAAGACTACATAGTGAGTAAACAATTACAGCAGCCCTCTATGGAAGAATACATACACTCCCAAAAAGTGCTAAAAATAATTTATATTTTCAGCACTTCTTTATCTCCTTCAGTAAGATTGTTTCATACATCTTTAAAACAGATTGTTTCATCACATGCTTTATTTTTAATTGACACATAATAATTGCACATATTTATGCGGTGCAATGTGTTGTTTGGATACAAATATACGTTGTGTATGATCAAATCATAGTAATTAGCATATAATGTCACTTCAAACATTTAATATTTCTTTGTGGTGGGAACTTATAAAATCATCTGTTCTAGCTTTGAGTATATGATACCTTATTGTTGATTATAGTCAACTTACTGTGCAATAGAACACCAGAACTTATTTTTCCTTTCTGTCCCCAACCTCTCCTATGCTCTATAGTGCCTAATCTCTGGTAATTATTATTCTATCCACTACATTATGAGATCAACTTATACAGATTCTGCATATAAGTAAGAACTTGCAGTAATTGTCTTTCAGTGTCTGGTTTATTCTGCATAACATAATGTCCTCCAGGTTCATCCATGTTGTGGCAAATTATAGAATTTCATTCTTCTTATGGCTGAATAGTATTTCATTGTGTGTATATCCCACATTGTCTTTATCCACTTGTCCATTGTTGGACCTCAGGTTGATTTCATATCTTGGCTATTAAACTTGGAAGTGCAGGTATCTCTTTGACATTTCATATTCCTTAGAATATGTACCCAGTAGTGGAATTGCTGGATCATATAGTAGTTCCATTTTTAATTTATTGAAAAACATCCATAATGTTTCCACAATGACTATACTAATTTACATTCCCACCAACAGTGTATAATTGTTCCTTTTTCTTCACATCCCCATCGACACTTGTGATCTTTTTTCTTTTTGATAACAGCCATTCTAACTGGAGTGAGATGACACCTCATTGCAGTTATGATTTGCATTTCCCTGATAATTAGTGATGTTGAACGTTTTTTTTTTTATATAACTGTTGGCCATTTGTATGTCTTCTTTTGAGAAATAGCTATTGAGGTCATTTGCCCATTTGTTAATCAGATTATTATTTTTCTGCTATAGACTTAATTTGAGTTCTTTATATATTCTCATTATTAATCTCTTGTAAGTGTATAGTTAGCAACTATTTTCTCCCATTCTGTAGGTTCTCCCTTTGTTGATTGTTTTGTTTGTTGTCCAGAGGATTTTTGGTTTGATATAATCCTATTTGTATTTTTTTGCTTTTGTTGCCTGTGCTTTTGTGGTCTTATTCAAAAAATCCGTGAAAAGGGGACTTCAATAGTCATAAATTAATAAATGAAAATTAAAGCAGGATGTGACACCAGATGAGCAAGTGCAAATAATAGAGAATTTTCTCTGTGTGGAGGACATAGAGCAGTTGGAACTCTCATATACCATTTGGAAATGTGAATTGGTAAAAATCACTTTACAAAGGTGATTGATAGTAAGTACTAAAGCTAATCTGCTCATACCTGTGACTAAGAAAATTTGCTTTTGTGTATACCCTCACTGTATGTGCTCAACAAAATACATTTAAAAGATCATTTACTGTAGCAACATTTGTATTATAATATCTAAAATTTGGAAAGAAGCCAAATGTCTATCCATAGTAGAACAATTAATGAATAGTGACATATTCATGCAATGGAATCCTATTCATCAATGAGAATGAACAAAGTACAACTAAATGCAATAATTTAAGTAAAAGCCAAAATATTTTCAACATATTGAGCAGACAGATACAAATAGCACCTATTGGATCATTTTTCTATGTCAAGTGCAAAAACAAAATATGATTTTAGATGTTAGGATTGTGATTACTCTTTTATTGGGAGTGGTAGATGCACAGTTGTAGTCATTAACAACAAAAGTATATGATGGAGGCTTTGGGAGATCTGGTGATATTCTGTTTTTTTTCTGGGGATGCCAGTCACATGAGTGTGTTTACTTAATGTAAATGTATCACCAGTACAATTATGGTTGTACACTGTTCTGAGTTTAGGTTTTACATTTAATACAAATTTTAGTGTTGAAAATAACCTGATAAATATCCTGAGAAGCCCTCAAAAGCTATAAGTCATATAGTGGGAAGGCTAGAACTGTTAAGCATGGATTGAAAACATGCATGTCACATTAAAATCTATGAATAACTTCTTATTACTTCAGCATATCTAAGAAATAAAAATATAATTATTAGTTCTCTTTGAAAGAGCACTTACAGATTACTATTATTCAAAATAAGCCTATAGATGAAAAGATTGTCATTTCCATTATTACAGGTAGAATCACTACTTTCGGGTTTTTGGAAAAGTATTTTAAATATTCAGAGTCATGTGTTTATCATCCATTTAGTCAAGCATTTTGCTTCTGCAAGTCGAAAAAGAACTCTCTCTTCTTTAGTGTCCTAGTACTGTCTCTTCCTTAATACCGAAGTAATTTCTAGTTCTTAGTTTGAATGCAAAGTTTCGTGATCCACACACTCTAATCATTTAATTTAATGAAAAAAAGAAATGTTGTAAGATTTGAAAAAGTAGGCTAAAATTCTCTTTAGAAAAGACTTTTAATAAACTAGATAAATTCATGATGTCATAGAACTACTATCAATGCACCAACAGACACTACATCTCGCCCCAAAAATAACAGCTGATATTAACTGGAAATTTCAGGAAAAAATATGTGAGGTTCCAAGAGTGTCTCTTTGTGTACAGGTGATGACATGAAGGTGAAGAAATGAAGAATCTAGGGAGAAGATGGTGTCTTCTGTGGTTTTTCAGGTAAACCATGATAACATTTGGATTATCTCAACACATACAAATAAAACAATGTCCCATTTATGGGTTAATTTATTTCATTAACATCAGTAATATTAGAAATGTTCATAGTTTGAGAGAGGCCTTGGCATCAAAATAAGAAATATCAATATTAGAAATTTCAACTGCCAAACTTGAATAAATCCATGACTGCTCACCACCATATTATGCATTTGAAGACACCACTTAGGGCCGGGCGCGGTGGCTCATGCCTGTAATCCTAGCACTCTGGGAGGCCGAGGTGGGCGGATCGTTCTGAGCTCAGGAGTTCGAGACCAGCCTGAGCAAGAGCGAGACCCCGTCTCTACCAAAAATACAAAGAAATTAATTGGACAGCTAAAATATATATATAGAAAAAATTAGCCAGGCATGGTGGCACATGCCTGTAGTCCCAACTACTCGGGAGGCTAGACAGTAGGATTGCTTGAGCCCAGGAGTTTGAGGTTGCTGTGAGCTAGGCTGATGCCATGGCACTCGCCCCAGGCAAGAGAGTGAGACTCTGTCTCAAAAAAAAAAAAAAAGACACCACTTACATAAATGTCTAATATAAGAAGGGAATTAAACCCCTTATAACTGGTTTAAAGCCAGCTTCATAACCACCTTGACTTTCTCAACAAGCAAGATGTTAGTAAAAATGCAACATAACTTTTCCAAGTTGATTTACAGATTAAAATCCTTATATTTTGCGGTACATATATTTCAGGTAGGTTTTAAGATGCAATCTCACCTATTATGAAAGAACTTTTACATTTTCATGACCACATTTTAATAATTGTATTTTAATTAGCTCTCTGGTCCTTTATATCATTTCATCGATATTAACAACTAAATTACTCATTCAAGTGCAACAGACGCCCGATAAGTAGATATAGTAGATAAAAGCATAACTCTATGACTGTTTGTACATGTCTATAAGAAATGCTTTATCAGACAGTAAACCATTCAGTTTGTTCTTCTTTCTCTCTATATCGTAGCTCCTTGGAAATATATAACATGATAATCTTAATTAAGAATAGTTATATGCCTAAGTAAAGGGGCTTCTAATTTATCAACTTCTGATTTTTTTGCACGGAACTAAGTTAAACATCTCTATTTTATAGGATTATGAGATGTAAAATGAGAACAAAAAGTGGCTAAAGAATGTATCCTTTAGTAAAGATGCAAAGCAGTAAAGATGCAGATTGTATACATTAACACATTACATCTTTCTAAAATTATATTTTAAAATTTAAAAATGACATTTATCTTTTTTTCTCTAAATGAACAAAGCAACAGGAAAACTTAGTTACCGCCTTAGAAATGAAAACAAGCCTGATTACCAACAAAACAGTAAGAACACAAGAATACATGGTGAAAAAATAAATTCCAACATGTGGCATACTTTTCCAAGAAGATATGAGATCCATGAAGTATTTTGCTTAAGATATAACAATGGGAAATAGACTTAGCCACTATAAAATTAAGTTGGATGAAAACAGCCTAAATTTTACTGGGCTACTAGATGTGCTGTCACGGGGCTAGCATGAGTGTTTAGAATTCCTGAAAGCCCTAGACACAGGAGTAGACTTCTATCCACTTGTTAATCTATTTCGAAAGTCAAGTGCTCATGCACAGGATCAAAAACAGGGTAGAAATACCAACTGCAAGGATGCGTGGCTTGCTAGTATTTCAGGGTGAAGAAGGAGAACCTAAGGCAACGTGTCTATTTACCAAACCTTGCATGACTATAGGGTAACAGTTGGCTGCTCATAGCAGTGGGCAGGCAAATCACCCTTTTCCCCTGGACCTTGATCAGATAAGAGGCAGAAGTTCCCTGCTACCAGGGGACAGAAGAGAACTTTATCTGTCCTAGACTCTTCAACACCATGAAAAAGAATTTATCTGTCATTGGGTGAGAGAAAAAAAAAAGGGTCAGTATCCCCAAATCTACACACCAATAAAAGGCCAAAGTTGGCTACAACTGAGAAAGAGACAGAAAATCTGCCTGTCCAAGACTCTGCACTGACATAAGGCAAAAGCTCTCTGCTGCCATGGGAAGCACAGAAAATGTACCCACCATAGATGGTTTAACTCCATGGCATTAAGCTGTCTGTTGCTGAAGGCTGAGAGGAAATTACACTCATCTCTGACATTGCATTGAAATGACGCAAACACCTGCCACAACTAGGGCAGTGGCAGGAAAACTCTGGTCTCAGGACCTTGGCCTGAATGGGAAACTGAAGTTGTTTGCCACGGAGGAGCAGGAATCCTAAGCAAGCCCGAGACTTGAGGCTGAAGGAAACAGGGCCAGAATCAGGCTATATTAATTGGAAGCAAGGAAACTGAAAAATCTTTCCCCCACTTTTAGTCATGCATTGAGGAGTAAGCATTTTGCTGAAAAAGGAGCAAAAGCACAGAGAGAAACTCATCTTTATCAAAATTTTCCTGGGCCTGTTGAACGCTGAAGGTGGAGCAGGAACGCGCAGAGAGAAAGCCTCCAGCACTCCAGGCCTCCACTAAGCAAAGGCAGCAGCAGTTCCTCACTAGACGATTTCCAAATCTATGATGTGCTGAACATAACTAAAGTAATCACAAAGCCTAAACCACACTCCACTGTTAATACAAACTAGATTTCCTCAACCCCCCACAGCAAAGAAGTGGTGTGTCCATTTCTGGGCATAAATAGTATTTACCTTATTTTTCTTTTCTTTTACACACAATATCTGATATTCAACTGAAAAATATCAGACATACAAAAATGCAAGAATAAATAACCCACCATGAAGTAATAAAACAATAAAAGAAGGATAGGCATTAGAATTATCAGGGACATAAAAATAGCACAGACTTAAAGTTAACTTTGCTGTATCAATAAAGTAGGAAGGTGAATGAAACACAGGAACTGTTATGGATTTCAGAAAAATAAAAACTATGAGAAGAGACAAATGAAGAGCATAGAATTTTTTTTAAAAAACAATAATACACACACACACACACACACACACACACACACACACAGATGAAGAACCCAATGATTAGTTTATGGTCAGAATAGACACAGCAGAGGAAAAAAATAGTGAACTTGAAGGCATGACAATAGAAATTAACTGGAGCACAAAAGGCAGGAAAAATGGATTCGATCATTTGAAACCCTTGAGGATATATGAAGACATTCAAGTACGCAAGTATTAGAGACCCAGGGGGAGAAGAAAGAAAGAGACAATGAGCCATAATACATATTTGAATAGATAAGGGTCAAAATTTTTACAAACATTTGAAAAGAAACAAGCAAATAAACATACATCCAAGAAGTTTGGAGTACCTGAAGTGTGATAAATGCAAATAAAAACATAGCCAGATATATTATAAACTAGTGCAAACTAAAGAAAAGCAAAATTTTGAAGTCAATCAGAGAAAATAAGAATATGAAATTTATTGATGGCAAGAATAATAGCTGCATTCTCACAAAAACAATGGAAGCCAGAATACAATGAAATTATGTTTTTAGAGAGCTAAAGGAAAAAGAAAAGTCAAGCTAAAAGTCTATTTCCTATAAAAATATATTTTAAAACTAAAGGTAAACATTTTATATATACATATTTATTATACATACACATGACAAAAAAGTCTTGAAGAATTAATCTTTAAAAAAGTTGTACTGTAATAGAAATGCTAAAAACATTTTATGGTTTGAGACAGATATTAAAAAATAGACTAAATAGTTTACTAAATACAAAGAACTCAAAAAATTCTGATATATTTTTTTTAAAATATGTCATTAAATTTTCTAAATTTAAAACGAAAAGTCAGGGGTGTCTTTCTGGGGCAGTGGTGCTCCCTGTCTAAGGGTTCCAGTGAATTGGCCTTGGAACAAGGCCAAGCAAATTGAAAACTGCGATGGGGCCTCATGGCTCCTGACAAAATTGAAGATGAGACGTGGCTTCCAGAATGAGGCAAAAAAGAATGAAAGAATTTTGAAAGAATCAAAAAGAATGGGTTTGTTAAATAAGATCTGACAACCAACCTCTTAGTGATAATCAAGAAATGAATTGTGAGCACCTTGTTAGTAGCCTTTTGAGGAAACTCAGAAGATTGGTGCTGCTTGTCACTCACATAAAAGAATTGGTTGATGTCAGTATAAAATTATGAAAAAATGGATTCTCAACTGTTAGTGATTTCAGAAGGTATTTTGATGATGCATTGATGATGCAAGTCAGCAGTTTCTGAAATCCATTAAAAAGGGGACTTACCTTTAAAATGACAGGATATTTTTCATAAAGATGATGTGGATCTTAAAGTTGAAGATAAGAAAAATGAAGTGTAAGCCAGGCGCGGTGGCTCACGCCTGTAATCCTAGCACTCTGGGAGGCCGAGGCGGGCGGATTGTTTGAGCTCAGGAGTTCAAGACCAGCCTGAGCATGAGCGAGACTGTGTCTCCACTAAAAATAGAAAGAAATTATCTGGACAACTAAAAATTTATAGAAAAAATTAGCCTGGCATGGTGGTGCATGCCTGTAGTCCCAGCTACTCGGGAGGCTGAGGCAGAAGGATTGCTTGAGCCCAGGAGTTTGAGGTTGCTGTGAGCTAGGCTAACGCCACGGCATTCATTCTAGCCAGGGCAACAGCGTGAGACTCTGTCTCAATCAAAAAAAAAAAAAAAAAAAAAGAAAGAAAAATGAAGTGTATTTGTCGATGAAGCCTGTACTCTAGTCCTTCTCAGGACAAAACCACAGACTGGGAGGTGCCACACAAAAAACTCTCTAAAGCGAAGAGGATTGAAGATGAGAATAAAAATACTCTGTGTGTTGTCCAACTAAGCAATCCAGAACCCATCCCTGCAATGCAGATATGGTTAGCCAATTGGAAAGGGATTATACAGAAATAAAATATTCTCCGTAAGCATTTTTAGTTATACATTTCCCTTTAAGCATTGCTTGGGCTGCATCCCACAGGTTTGGGGTAAAGCAGATCAAAGACTTCTCAAGGAACTCTTCCTTTTTCCTGGCAATGGCTTTTCCTTTCTTTGAATTGCTAGATGAAACATTCAGAAGGGAAGAAGCAGGTTGTACAATTCTGTACTCATTCAAATACTCCAGAAAAGAACCGAACATTTTGCATAACTTCCATAGCATTAATTGTAATTGAATAAGTGGAAAATTTGTAGAGAAATAATTACTGTACGTAGACATGCAAACCAAAATGGAATAACAAAAAGTGAGATTCCCTGGACTTCTGGTTCAAGTTCTATTTTATTCTTTCCTGATAAGAAGATTTTTAAAATAAATACAAGTTAGAAAAGTAAAATATGACTGAAAATATGTCTCTAGAATTAAGTGCACTTTTTCCAACAGGCTACTCAGAGAGGAAAAAAAATGCATGTTTTTAAATACTAGTTAATCAATACAAGGTATGTTCTAATAGCTCTATAATTAAGAATTTTAATATAGTATAAGTTAGCAAATATGTTTGCAACATTGTTCACTCAAAAGAATATCTGTTGCCTTCCCAAATGTCAGTGATTTATTAAAATGTTAGCTGCCTCGGATTTAAAAGATGGCAATAAATTTTGTTGGAGGGGCAATAATTTTAAAAATTGTACATTATAAGTCAAAAACAACAACATAATTTTTACCTGAGGTACAATAAATAGACTGTAAAGCATTATTTTCACTATATCTATGCTAAACTTCACAGTGTATTCAATTTTTGCTCTCTAATGTCAAAATACACTCAAATATTATTTTGGAAATGATATATAATATGTATTTTTATTTAACAATAACATTTTGTAGCTTCTTATAAAATAAAAAAATAAGGGATCATAGATATATTTGTTTGCTAGGGCTGCCATAACAGAATACCACACACTGGGTAGCTTAAAGAACAAAAATTTATTTTCTCACAGTTCTAGAGGCTAGAAGTCTAAAATTAAGATTTTTGGCAAATTTGGTTTCTCCTGAGGATTATCTCCTTGGCCTGGAGATGGCTGCCTTCTTGATGTCCTCAAATGGCCATTTCTCTGTGAGTACAAACCACAGGTGTTTCTTCACCTTCCTATGAGGACACTAGTCATGTTGATTTAGGGCCCCGCCCTTATAACCTCATTTAACCTAGTTGGAAGGAGAAGTTCAGTTCAAAATAAGAGATTTTACAGCATATGCATAAGTAAAATATACAAAAGAAAAACCAAAACAAGTTAGAAGGTATTTTTTTGGAAACAAATTGTGATAGACTACTTACATTTTTATGAAACGTTCTAATATTTTAGACATAGAATATTCAAAGTTGAATATCAATATTACATTAACTAAATCAGACACAAAACACAAGCACACACATGAGATACAACTACAAAAACATAAGAGGAAATGTAGTACAATTTAAAAATTTTTTTTGATTCACCTGAGGAAATAAGGGGCAGAAAAGTAAAGAAACAAAGATGAGACAAGTCAAAATTAAATTAAATATGTTAGACTCATATCCACATATAGCAGCAATTTATATCACATGTAATGAGACTAAATATTCCAATTAAAAAGCAGAATTTCTCAGACTTAATTAAAAAGCAAGATCCAATCATATGCCACTTAGAAGAAACACTCTGTAAATACAAAGCACATTGAAAATACAATGATGGACATATATTTACCATGCAAACATTAAGCATAAGAAATCTATTGTTTCTATCCTTAAATGAGGAAAATTTTCATTCAAGAGTATAAGAAAGGGCATTTCATTAAGTTAAAAGGGCCAATTAATCAAGAATATATAATACTAAATGTGTATGCACCCTACAGCAAACCTGCCAAGTACATAATGCAAAAAAGCCAGAAAAAGAAAAGGGGAACTTATAGTAAGAAGAAAATGGAAAATAAAACAATAAATAACTTAAGTGTTGATCAGGTAATACCAATTTGATGGTAAGTACATGTGGTGCTTGTGTTTCCATTCTTGTGATACTTCACTTAGCAGAATGCATTCCAGCTCTGTCCAGAAGTATACAAGAGGTGCTATATCACCATTGTTTCTTAAAGCTGAATAGTACTCCATGGTATGCATATACCACATTTTATTAATCCACTCATGTATTGATGGGCACTTGGGTTGTTTCCACATCTTACTCATGACCTTTGCCTTCTAACACTTAGCATCTATAGACTATGCTGCTATACTTGCCCTGTACAATGCTTTTGCAAATAAAGAAGGTGGAAGTTACAGTGTACCAATTCTATGACTCGTCTTCAAGAAGACTTGTATATTTGCACTTATTTTAGTTTTGTCTTTGTGTTTCCATCAGAAATTGAATGTGCTAGCCAGTTGAAGAATGAGGAACATGTGGAGCAGATTGAGCATTCTAAGTCCTGTCAAGACCAGCCAAGATTACTTGAGATCCAGCTGACTCCCAGACATGTCAATGAGTTGTTCAAACTCAGGTGAACCACTTAAGTGACCTCAAGCTAAATCCAAATATCAGAACAATAAATAGTTATTATTTGTGCCTCCAAATTTTTGTGGTTGGCATGCATATTTTTGTGTCAATAAATAAATGAAACTCTGCTAATGTGTTTTTTAATACAAGTAGTATACCTTTCCTTAAATGACATTGATTTTTAAAATACTAATGAAAACAATATTTTCCTTAATAGCTATTGATGTTACTAACATCTCACATAGCTAGCAACCAAAGAACAGAAAAAAGTATACTCTAGGAAAAATTGGGGAAAAAATGAATAAATACAAACATTCATCATTAGGACAGTCAACAAAATATTCTGATACTAAGATGTACTGTGCTTTGTGCTCTCATTTCATTTTGCATTTCTATTTTCTTTATTCTATGATGTATCTAGGTAGGATATTATTTGGATTTTTATTCCATTCAATTCTATAAAATTTTTAATTCTGGAATAATTTATAATTAAAACATGTTGCTCTAAATGTCAGACAAGTTTAGTAAAAATGGAATATCTTGTTTAACATTTAGGAAAAGACACATTTGTGAATTTGGCATTGTCTTCAAGGATTTGGCAAAAGTTTACCAAATGCAAGTTAGTCCCTGGCCCAGGTGAGAACA
This sequence comes from Indri indri, assembly GCA_004363605.1. NCBI lineage: Eukaryota > Metazoa > Chordata > Mammalia > Primates > Indriidae > Indri > Indri indri. The sequence continues at coordinate 15,418 of RJWJ010005300.1, forward strand.
AGGAAGGAAAACAAAGAAAAAAAAGCAGAGAAAAAAAATATTTTACAACATATCTTAACTAGAGAATTATAGGATTTTTTATGAAACTATTTTTTTAAAATTCAGTATAAAACTACTTTTGACTAACGATTAATTGTGATATCTATCTAAACATTGCTTTGAAACCTAAAATCTCCAGACATAAATAATAGAAAGGGTTTGACCTCAAAATGATGCAGAGTAAGGAAAAAACAAAAAGCTTTAATATCTCACACAGGTGCTCCTCAACACAGGATGGGGTTGTGCCTTGATACACTCATTGTAAATTGAAAACATGATAAGTTGAAAATGCATTTAATACACCTAACCTATCAAATATCATAGTTTTTAGCCTAGCCTACCTTAAACATTCTCAGAACACTTACATCAGCCTACGGTTGGGCAATATCATCTAACTCAAAGACTATTTTATAATCAAGGGTTAAATAACTCATGTTTGTTAACCTTCATGATTGCTTGGCTGACTGAGAGTGGCTGCTCATTGCCCAGCATTGCAAGAGTGTATTACACCACATATCATTAGCCAGGAAAATATAAAAATTCAAAATTTGAAATACTGTTTCTACTGAACGCAATGCTTTCCCACCATCATAAAGTGAAGAAAACCATAAGTCAAATGATCATAAATCAGGGAGCATCTATACACATACTTAAATACATTAGTTATTATATTAGCAAACCCTGTGCCATGGTTGGCAATAAAATAAGAATGCTGAGAGAATTTTATCAATCTATTGTTAAATTCTACCTCTCACAAAGATTTACATTCAAGTGTTCTATTTCATTTTACAGACTTTCTTGTCATTCATTTATTCAACATATTTTTTTAGCATCTACCAAATATCTAACACCATAGTTATAAATTGGAGATGTCAAGTGAAAACAGAGATGGCTCCTGGATTAATCAGGATTGAAATCTTTTTGTAAAAGGCCAACATATTTTGGAAGAAGTTACAGTAATGTAGCTTACCTCCAAAGTTCAATAATACTAACATATAAATTTGTACCAATTCTGCCCAGAAACTCCATTAAAATATCTAAAATCTAATCAATCTGTCATATTAAACTGAAAATTAGTTTACTTTGGTAGTAATTTGTGATGTGCTGAACCTATTTTCACTGTATCAGAGAGGATTAGTTTATTAATAATTCCTACTACAGGATGGTTCTCCAGGTAGTCTTAGACCCAGTTCTCCATGTAGCCTTGGACCCACCCAGTTCTCTTCTTTTTCTTATCTATAGTTCTCAAGAAAAACTGTAGAATGTGCTGGGAATGCAACAGCCTGAGATGGTAAGAAACTGGCCAGAACAGTGGACTGTGCTCTAGTCCTCCCCACCAAACTCCACAGAAACAAGGTGTCTTTCAATGTTTTATCCCAGAATTTCCTGTGACCCTTGATTATAAAACCTATGGCAGACTGCTTCAAAGGGTCCCTCAATGGCAGTACCAATGGGGCACATGCAGACAAGAGTCCATCTATCCTGTTCATCTTTTCTGAGCCTTGAGGGACCACGTCAAAATGAATCCTAGGTTTCTGTCATCCCTTGCTGCCTACCTGTAAGTAATAAACCCATTTTAATGTAACCTGCTCTATGTGTGGTGTTCTGTCTCAATAGACTCAGACAAGTTTGTTACCAGTGCACAGTGAACATGCTTCACATCCATTTAATCATAAGGCCCCTAAAATGTAATATTTGAACGCATCAAAATATTTTCTCTCCAACACTGTATAAGTGTTCCTTTCTCTCTGTATCTGCACCAGCATCTCTTGCTTTGGGACTTTTGGATAAAAGCCACTCTCACTGGAGTTAGGTGATATCTCATTGTGGTTTTGATTTGTGCCCATCAATACATTAGTAGATCAATAAAATGTGGTATGTATACCATGAAGTATCGCTCAGCCATAAAACAAAATGGTAAACTAGTACCTTTTGTAGCAACCTGGATGGAACTGAGACAATCCTTTTAAGTGAAGTATCTTAAGAATGGAAGAACAAAAACCGTATGTATTCACCACTAAACTGAAACTTACAGGTCAACTCTCATGCACATGTGGTAGTAAAATTCAACAGAAATCAAGCAGGAGGGAAGGAGAAAGAAGGGATCAGTAAATTCACACCTAACGGGTACAATGCACACTTTATGGGTGATGGACACACTTACAACTTTGACTCGAGCTATACAATAGCAATTCATGTAACTAAAATGTTTGTACTCCCATAATATCCTGAAATAAAAAATAAAAATGAAATTAAATTAAAAATTTTGCTCTCATATAAATTTAGTACTACTACCATGCATACATACACAAATGATAGTAGCTATGTGCCAATAAAACTCTATTTACAAAAACAGTTCAGGGGCCAAATTTGGCCAGCAGGGTGTCATTTGCTGGCCATTGTTCATGAGGATATTACTTCTGATTTTCTTTCCTCAATTCTTTGTAGATTGATACTGTATATAACAAAATTAAAGTGAAATACTGGGAAAATAGAATAAAAAACATTAAACAAAAACCCAAATTTGTATTTGTAGAGTTGCTAGGAAATAAATTACTTTCTCAAGTGATATTAACATGTGTAAATGCTCACTCTTAGTCTCTGTGTTATGGAAGCACAGAGTGGTTACAGTTCTCGCACCGGCACTGGTCTGAAGACCATATTTTGTTAAACTTTGCTCAGAGAAAAAGACAATGGCTTGTACTTCTGTTGCTGAAGTCCCTTGTCTTTAGACAAAATGAGATGAATACTCATCACAAGCTCAGTTGTTAGTCTTTCGTTTTTCCAGTTTTTTAAATGAAACGTTCTCACAAAGTTAGTACAGTAAGCTCATTTTAAGGTACTAGGTATTCCATGATGCATTGCTATGCGTAGTTATTAAAAACCAGTTTTGCCCAGAAATTGCATTTTATCCCTATCATTCATATATTAACCACAAGCTATTCTTTTTTTGTTGGTTTGTTTTTAAGCATAGATAGATATCACTTAACCCTCTGAACATGTTTTATTCACTGTGTGCCCATAGGTCAGCCAGCATTTCTCATAGCAGAGTAGAAACATACACAAACACACACACACACACACACACAATTATTGTACACAGTTGTTAAGTAATTGGCCATTGCAACCTTTTTCCCTGATAGTGAATACATTTTTTAAAAAATCAAGTATAAAGAAATCAAACATTAAAATTCTACTTGGTATTTCCTCCTATAATTTATAATTATATTTGACCTTTGTAGTTACCATGACTGAGATGACTGATTGGCTAACTTCTCTTCTATTATTTTCTTCCTTTTGACCTTCAAAACCTAGACAGTCTGATTAGAGATAGCAGGGAAAAAGCATCCTCCGCAATTATTTTTTTGTCAGATCTTGAGCAATATTTAATTTCTTCTTATGTTAATATCTGTTTCCTTATTAAAATTGAATAATTATGTTATGAAATATATTATTTTCTAGGCATAATTATTGCAAATTATTTGTATTGTGATAATACAAAAATGAGAAAGGCTAGATTAAAAGGAAAATAAATTCATAAAATTAAATTATCTGAAAAAATGAAGATTATTTTTGTTTAACTTTAACATCATTTTTTGTTATTTTAATGTAAATCTTTATTTAGCTTCATTATTTAAAATAAGAAATTCATAATATCAATAAATTGTTTTAAACAATAATTAAAGAGTAGGAAAAGGTTTTACTGGAAAACTTCAAGGTCAATAAAATGGCCATAAAATGGTATTAATATCGCAGTGGAGACAGATAGATTCAGAGAACTTAAAGCAAGCCAAGCAGTTAAGAAGTTGCACTGGGCACTCAACTTCTGTTTTCAAACCAGAAATTGAGTATGGTACTAGAAAAAATTTGAATTGTTCAGCCAAAATTTTCCTAAAAGAAAATTAATTAACTATGCATTTCCAACTTCTTGTAAAACCCTACAGTTCTAACATTTTTACAGTTGAACTGAAGGTTGGTATGTAGACCCAGGGTTACCTTGTATTTGACTCAGCCTGTCTTTAGTACAGTTCTAGGAATCTAAAATCTGGTTTGAAATCAGCAAGTCTAGAAAATTTTCAAATTATTCTTGCAGTCATGAGCTGTTTGTCAGGACTGTTTATCCTCTAAAATTACAATTATCTGTTAAATTATTGTCCATGGCTCTTACATGGTTATTCAGGACCTTGAAGCATTTACTTTGCACTCAAAGATGTCTTTATTTTTTGTTGTTGTTGTTGTTGCTGTTTTTTTCTTGTGACAGCGTCTAGCACTACCACATGAGCTAGAGTTCAGTGGCATCTTCATAGGTCACTGCAACCTCAAACTCCTTGGCTCCAGTGATCCTCCTGCCTCAGCCTCCCAAATAGCTGTGACTACAGGTGTAAGACATCACACCTGGCTAATTGTTTAATTTTATATTTTGTGGAGACAGAGTCTCGCTATGTTTTCCAGGCTGATCTCGAATTCCTGGCCTCAAGTGATCCTCCTGCTTTGGCCTCCCAAAATTCTGGAACTACAGGGGTGAGCACTGTGCCCAGCCTCAAAGACATATTTGATACCACCTAAGCCAAGGTACTTCTCAACAATTCTGTTCTAAATAGGAAAATCATAGCAGCAAATCAAGGGGAAAGTAATTTTCTGAGCTATAATCTTGAAAGAGCAATATTCTTTCAAAGAGAATTAGCATGTAAAAGTAAATTCAGAGACATATATAGGCCATGAAGAAAAGTCTTTAACTTTGACTAGAAACCCCAATAACAAGAACAAGGAGACTGACCTATAAGGTCAAGTGGCAGCTCTTTAGTCACAACTAGATATTGAGTACTTATAAAACCAATACTCCTGTTCAAGTACCAAATAATTATATATTTAATATTAATATATTTATTGTCCTTTTCTAACTAAAATATTCTAAACATTTCTAAACTAAGCATTTTAGTTTTCAGTGGTACTATAACTACTTCTTATTGTGCCCAGATTTGTTTTCTTTAACTTTTTTCTGTATCTCCCTAAAATCTGTTTGTTGAAACTAATTCGTTTATATTGTCTGTGATAAAATATGCATCCTGGCATTACTACAGCCAGACATTTATATGACTTTCCTCAGTGTTTATAAAGGGAATATTATTCAGGAATAAGGCATTGATAATCCAATTAGCTAGTGAACTAACACAGGAAATTAAATCATGCAAAAATTAGCTCATAATATATATAAAACTTAATGTATATTGTGAAATTAAACTTTTGAAATTCTCTCCTGTACCTAATATTCTGTGACTTTCTTCAACTTTTGTGTTTGAATATGTATGCAAATAGGTAAATAAGCATATATCAAAAAGAGCCAATTGTTAATTCATTAAGTGATAGAAAACCACAATATTAAGGTATTTTGTATGAGGACATGCTCTTTCATGACTAAGAAAGCATGTAATAATATTAAAAGAAAATCATGTAATTAATCAAGATTTGGGAAATTATCTTTGCATACAAGTCACAGAAACATTTTTCATTCACACTTCAATGAGAATTGCTTTAACAGTTCCCTCAAATTTTATCTTCATATTCATACCTATTATGCATATGACACTAGAAGATATGGAGAATTTTAACACATAAAGTACTATTTTCTGATGACAATAGACAATAGAACAAAGGACAGAATAAATTCATAATGCTAATTTTTTTCTAAGAAGGTTTTTTTTCTACATAGAAAGTCTTTATACACACAGTGGCACCCAAACTGGTCCTTAAAGAACAAGAGAAATAAAGGATGAAAACCTGAATCAGAAAGGAAATAGAAGAGAAGGAAGAGCATGAGCAAAGATAATCTTGTTGGAAAGGCATCCATGAAACCAACACAGCTTTTCCTGGTAGAGGCAGAAAGAGAGATTGGACCACTGGACGTGAACCTAAAGTCGTATCATATTCTTGTGACTTTCCAAGTTGCTTGATCATTTGCCTTAGTACAACATTTTAAATCGAAACTCATTTTTCTGAGGACATTAAGATAACATACTGTCCTTGAAATGAGAGTCAATTCTTTATTTATGCTAGTAGTTTCCTTTTGCTATTATTCCTTTCTTTTCCATCCAAATGTCCATCAATCAATGAATAAAGAAAATACAGTATACTCAATAAATGGAATATTAGTCAATTATTATTATTTTGCTCTTTCCTTGTCTTTTCGCTGTTTCTTCTTGTTTTGATGTCTGTTTATTACTCAAATCAATTGTTGCAGATTATCGGCAACTGCAGAATCAGCACATGTGAAGAACTTGGCCAGCACAATTTATGTCAGCATTGGTGTTAACTTGAGGGCTTTTGTTATAAACTGATATATTATTAAGTGATAATTACGCATAATGTGATAACACATCACAACTACTGAGTTGACTGTAAGCAAAAACATAGATAAGAAGTGATGGCAAGAATGTAAGAAACTAGAAGCTTCATACTCTGCTGATAGTAATGTAAAATGGTACAGCTACTTTGTAAAAGTCTGACAGTTTCTCAAAAAGATGAACATATAATTCCCATATGATCCCATAATTCCACTCCTAAATATATACCTGAGAAATAAAAACATGTGCACAAGCTCACAGCACCATTATTCAAAATTATAGCCAAAAATGGGGGAAAAATCCACAAATGCCCATCAACTGATGAATGGATAAATAAAATGTGGTATCTACATACAGTGGAATATTATTTTCAATAAGAAGAAAAAGTACTGATGCATACTACAGTAAGAATGAACCTTAAAAACATTATGTTAAGGGTAAGGAATCAGTCACAAAAGAGCACATATTGTATGATTTCATTTATGCGAAATGTCCAGATTGGTAAATCTAGAAAGACAGAAAATAGATTTGTGGTTCCCTAAGACTAAGGGTGAGGGTAAGGAAATATGGGGGTGACAGTGTAGAATTTCTGTTTTGGGGTAATGTAAATTTTCCAAAGTTGATTATAGTGATAGTTGAACATCTCTGAATATATAGTCATGCACCACATACTGTTTCAGTCATCAGTGGACCATTTATATGATGGTGGTCCCATAAGATTATGATGGAGCTGAAAAATTTTATAACCTATCATAGTCATTATAACATCATAACACAAGACAATGCCATTTCTGTTTAGATGCCCAAATTCTTACCATTGTGTCACAATTGCCTGCAGTATTCAGTATGGTAACATGCTGTACAGCTTTATAGCCTAGGAGCAATAAGTTATACCGTATAGCCTAGGTATGTAGTAGGCTATACCACCTACGTTTGTGTAAGTGCACCCTATGATGTTTGCACAGTGATGAAATAACTTAACAATGCATTTCTCAGAACACATACCCATCATTAAGTAATGCATGATTATACTAAAATCTATTGAACTTTAAACTTTGAGTAAGTTGTATAGCATATGAATTATATTTCATATACATTATATATATATATATGAACCATATCCCAATTGTCATATATATATTTACACATTTGTAAATATACCACTAGACAGATATTGGCATTTTCATAAATTATTTAAATGTAAAAATGGTTGCATACTGGTTCATATGAATCTGTTTTATCACCATGTTCACAGTAAGAAGGTACTATGACAGATTATTTCTAGGTAGAACAAAGATGAGAAGTGTGGTCCAATTACTGCAAAGAATTCCAGTAATAAAATAATTGTCTTCATATACCTATGAGACAATTAAGGTTGGGTTTAATTCCTGAAATGCATCTGAAAGGCTTTATTTGTATTAGATATACCTAATTTACTTGAAAATAACAGCTTCATATAATCTTGTGTCACTTTTTCTGAATTTAATAAATTATTTTACCTTGAATAAAAATCAGCAAGTGTACCAGAAATGAACTATTTGTTATATTCATGTATAATAAGCCAAATTAATAAGCTCACTTTTATACTCAAACATATACCAGACCTAGCCTTTTCTTTTGAGTTGCCAATTTAAGCAAAAAAACCCCATCATTTTATTACTGGAATTCCTTACAGTAATTGGGCCACATTTTTCATCTTGATTCTACCTAGAAATGATCTGTCACTGTATCTTCACACTGTGAACACCGTCTGTGATAAAATAAATTCATACGAACCTCCATACAGCAATTTTTACATTTAAATTATTTATTAAAATGCCAGTGGCCCTCTAGTCCACAGTGTAGTTGGCAGCACCACAAAATAATTATAAGTCACTGAAAGATAATGAACAATGGGAACATCTAATAAACTTTTAGATTAGCACAATTAAGACAATTTTATTCAAGGCCTACTTAGAATTTAAGAACATGGCTCAGCTAACTTAATTGTGCTAATTAGAGTGTTTTCACCATTCAATGTGGATTAACATAATTCTGATATTTTACCTTAATGTATGTGAGCTATAGTTTTTATAAATCACAGAAGCACTCATTTCCTTGTTCTTCCATAAATAAGGAAAATTAATTAATTTAAACCAAGTGAAAACCATAAATTTCTGTTTCTCACAACTTCAGAAACTGGATTTTTTCTGAGAATGAAATTATACATTGAGAATTGTTAGATTCATTGCAAATTAATTTATCATGACCTTAATAATTCTCAAAAGACCTCCTTTCTTCTGAGTATCTTTAATGTTGTAAAGCTGTAAATAAGTAAATAAACAGAAGTGGAAGTGGGGAAGGATGTGAGACAATTTTGGAAAAAAAAAAAGAAAAGTTGATTGTTCCTAAAGCTAGGAGCTGTATACATTAAACTATTTACTTTCTTCTCTTGTACGTATTTTAAATTTTCCATGATAATATTTTATATATGTTTTCAATTGAAGGAGCATAAGTATTAAAGAAATAGAATTCTTCCTTAGCTTATAATATCTAAAAATCTCTTTCACACACAGGTGCACAGTATTACTATCTTCTCTATGTGTGACTATGATTTTTTATGAATGATTTACTTTGATTTCTAGGCATTTAAGATTATCAATGTCAATAGATACCAGCAAGGCAATTTTGTTTATGCTGACAAACACATGTGGAGGCTTACTCTGTGCTATAAACTGCCAGACACTGGAAATTAAATGGTTGTATAAAATATAAACTCTTCCTTGGTTTTATTTCTTTTGGTACTTCTACTCGTGAACGTTAGCAAAAGCCAATAAAGTTGGATTCCTAGTAGTTTTGCTTTATTTACAGATCTTTTAAATTCATTTCAAATTCCGTTTTAAGACCTTTCTCATTTTTAATGTTTTGCCTTTTATGTTTTGGTTGATGATTTTATACGCCGCCCCCCCAAAAAATTACAGCTTTATATTGTTTCTCCAACACTAAACAGGAATTCTTGTAACCAATACAATTGATTTAACATAAAATCAATTGATTTTCTTGGTCCTTGGTACTGCACCCTAGGTTGGCTTAACTTCCATAAACAGAAATCAGAGAGACTACTTATACATAAATAATGATTTAATTCTGTATAGCCTTTGTCTATTTGCAGATAGTCAACAAATGCAAATTCCTATAAGGCTTGGTAGCATCATTTGTTATACATTTTATAGGTAATAGTATGACCATGTTGTATTTGTTTAATGAACTCAACTCTTTTTATGAGATGATGATCTATAATACAATATAAGAATTGAGCTACCAATAATTACAAAAAATACTATTACCAAATTTGTGATTTACAGAGTGCAACATTATATTTGAAAAGGTCAAACTTCTCTTGGCAATGTAGGTACACTCTATGTCATAAAATAACAAATTCTCAATTATTTGGTTGTTTATGGATATCCATGCACAATATCCCACACCCAAACACATAATTTAAGTCATAGGTAAAATTTAATCATCTGCAAATGTACTTGGTTCACCTCTGCCTCAAGTTGGAAATGCAATAAACATCACCTGCGTCTACAGCAACAAACTCCATTAACCTTTCCATTACTTGGAGCTGCCACTCATTACAAATCTACTTCCTATAATTCATCCAGTCTATAATTTATCACAAAACTCAGCCAAACTCCATAATTGCTTAGTTGCCACTTGAGAAAGCTTCGATTAAATACCAGAAAAATACTAGTAGTTTCCATCTATCTATATTTCAATTCAGGTTTCTGCTCAAATGCCAAACTTGATAAAGGACTTCAGTGATGACTTTATCTGAGATTGCATATTTTTTAGATTATTTTTTATTTTTAGAAATATTAAAAAATTGTTCATTTTCCTTGATTTGCTTTTCAGAAGATCTCTTGCAAGGAATTGTGTTATATAGCTAACATTTATTTGTTTATGATCTGTATTCTCCCCTGGAATGATCATTGAAAACAGGGGATTTATCCCTTTGTCACAAAAATGATCCAATGCATAACAGGGATTCCACAAACATTTGTTGAGTGAACAAATTAACGAACCACTACAGAGAGAAAAAAATCTGTCCACTGACCTGGGATAACTCTCTATGATATAAAATTCTCCTTGCATTTTGTTATGTCACCGTTTAAAATACTGAGATTACTCTTGGGAAGATAAGGAATACTCCCACAAAAAGGGCAAGGATACGTTACCTTGAGAAAGAAAGCAAAATCAAACCTTAAACTAAATAAAGTAGTAAAACAAGGATTTGAAAAGTGAAACGTAATATTATGGGCAGATATTCATATAGATATAGATAAGTGAGGTAGAATAGTCTATTCACAATTAAAATTTTTATGAAGAATTCATTCAAATATTACACTTCTGTTTTTAGAAATAATAATGCAAATACTCAAATAACAATAATATTAAAGAATATTAGAAAAACAAACAACAGAGTTATCATGTATTAGAAAGGCCCAGGTCTCATTTCTATGTGTGTATAACTTGGTCAAGTCATGTAATTTTGTCAACTTTCGATTTATTTCTTAACCAATCAGGAGTATAACAGTGTTGTCAAATGGATGAATTAACAGAAAACACTTGTGAAAGAGACTGGTGGCTACTATCCCAAATTAATATTTTCTTACTACTGAATACACAGCTAGCCTACATTCCCAGCTTCTCTTTTACTTAGGTGTGACCATGTGACTAAATATCAGCCAATTGAATATCAACCCAAATGATGAACTCTACTTTCAGATCTGGTTCATAACATCCCCCCTTGCATTCATTTCTTCTTCCATCTTGTTAGAGTTAAAATGGCATATGTCCCAGGCTAACTTAGAAAACCATGTGTTGAAGATGTCAGGCCACCTCTGTCAGCCTGGATCTCTGAATGACCACATGGAGGAGGGAAGTCCTGCGGACCCATTCACCCATTTACTCTTATAATTGGGACAATAAATAAACTTAAAATGTTTTTATAGACTTTTTCTTTAGGGTATCTTTTTTTCCAGAAAACAGTAAGTCCTTTTAAAACAAAACTTATAAAAATAGGATATATTGAATGTAGTAAATACCTGGACACACTTTGCACTTTTTATTGGGTTCTCTAAATAGTCACTATTTATTTTGTGGGAAGAGATTATTCCATGAAAATCTTTGCAAATTACAATGTCAATTTCCAGATATCTTCAAAATCTCTTATATTATTGAATATATCATTGTTTACTATATAAAGTTTATATTGAAAATGAAAATTACCATTGATATGAGAATACTTAGTGATTAACTAGAACTAGGTGATTAGATTTACTTGTTAGTTACGTGACTTAAAGAGGAAATGGGGATTAGGCAGCATGAAAGTATTATTAAGTGAATTTCTGTTTTTTGAAAATAATCTCAGTCCTTAATGCCCAAGGAAATTGAAACACTGTAAGCAATTTATTTTAGCTAGAATACTGCGTTAATTCAGATAAAGTCACCCTCAATCTTTTGCAAGACTGTCAGATGGTATTCTGCCCTTCAAATAACTGCAGAGGCTCAAAGTCATAGGCTAATAACAAATTTGTCAATAAGTGTTAGCTATAGTAAATACATTTAGAGCAAAATGAAATTGTGAATATTTAATTATATGTAGGCAACGTCGTTGATTTGTTTTAATACTTGAAAGACAGCCCCAACTTTCACAGATTAACAACGCACCATCTGTATCCAAGCTTGACACTAATTGCCAGAAAACAAACATTAAAACTCATTTTCCAAACCTGCAAATTATACAACTTGTAATCAAATTCAAGGGGGTCATTTTCTCGAATCTTTAACCCTACCCTATAAGTAAGGTAAACTGAAGACTTCTTATTTTCTCCTTTGATTTTACCCCTTAAGATTTTGGATTGTAGCTGATAATAACCTTATTATACTGCATGATTTCAAACTATCTAAATTCTTTGTTTATGGGTATGTATGTACCAGCGCTATTCTAAGTACATCAAAAAAGGATTAATATATGGTTGTCCCATTAATACTATTTCTTTATTGTCCCCTCATTTCCATAAATAATCTTGGATTTCTTCATGACTACTACGATGGCAAAATGAATGATTCCTCTATTATACTGCTGTTGGGAGGAGGCTGCATGTCACCAGAAATTGAAAAATATACTTTATAATGTACAGCCATCAAGGAAGAGTAGGGATAATATTTTTAAAACAAGTTTAAATAATGGATTAAGAGAGTCAAGGGTCATAAAACAAGTTTTATCATTCTAGTTCCCAGGCAGATCCGAGATGGTAGAAATCATCTTCAGCAAGGGCTGTTATCTATAGTAACAGTAATAATCATCTGTTGAGTGCTAAATAAGGGCTAAGCAAATTCAAATACTAACAGAAGAATGAAATATTGCTGGCAAAATAGGAAGGGGGATATTGAAGTTCTATGGCAGCCACTAGAATAGAAAAGTTCCAAGCTATTGACCTAGAAATTACTAGGAAAGAAGCAGAATCTACAGAAAGGGATGGGAAGCTATTGTGATATTACCTTACAGACTCCTCTCCTTTCTATTTTCTGGGATGACCAAGGTGTCTTGAATCTTAATTTGGAAGAACTCCTAGGCAGTCACTAGTTTACAGCATATTCTCTGGACTGCCTCATTTGATCAGCAGGTGTGATTATGATTAAAGATTCATACCAGTTTTTAATATCGCTTTTTAAAATGTAAATGGGGAATGATAGTTAAAAGGGATATCATTGATTCACTTGCTGTGAATTAATTTTATCAGTTTAAATTTCTAACAACAGAAATTAGAGAGACAATGGATATAGTCACTTAATTTACAATTAAGGAAAAATTAGGAAGGAGAGAAATATAATTTGAAAGTCTAGGAAGTTCCAAAGGGGAGAGCAAAACTAAAAAAGTCGTGACAGAGAAAGTCTTGGGCATTGTGGGCCATATTGTAGTTTTAGAGTCTTCACTTAAAAAAAAAGGACACTAAACTGAAAGCAAATAAGCACCCAAAAATAAATGTGTTCCCTTGAAATTTTGCCTAGAATGTAAACTAAAATGGCTTGTGTTCACAGAAGTTGAGTGTTACTGTTTTTTTAAATTTTTTTTTATTTCATGAAATTATGGGGGTACAGATATTTTGGTTACATGTTATGACTATGCCACATCTCATCCATGATTTGAGATGTGACCTCCCCCCCCCACAATGCTCACCGCGTCCATTAGTTGTGAGTTTACCCACCCCCAAACCCCCTACACCCAAAGAATATTACTACTGTGTGAGCACCTTAGTGTTGATCAGTGCCAGTTTGATGGCGAGTACATGTGGTGCCTATTCTTCCATTCTTGTGATACCTCACTTCAGAGGATGGGCTCAAGCTCTATCTAGGAAAATATAAGAGGTGCCAGATCACCATCGTTTTTTATAATTGAGTAGTATTCCATTGTAAACATATACCATATTTTATTAATCCACTCATGGATTGAAGGGCACTTGGGTTCTTTCCATGTCTTTGCAATTGTGAATTGTGCTGCCATAAACATTCGAGTGCAGATGTCTTTATTATAGAATGACTTTTTTTCTTTGGGTAGATGCCTAATAGTGGTATTGCTGGATCAAACGGTACTTCTACTTGTACTCAAAGAGGTATCTCCAAATTCTTTTCCACAGAGGTTGCACTAATTTGCAGTCCTACCAGCAGTGTAAGAGTGTTCCTATCTCACCACATCCTCGCCAGCATTTGTTGCTTTGGGATTTTTTAATAAAGGCCAATCTTACTGGAGTTAGATGATATCTCATTGTGGTTTTGATTTGCATTTCTCTAATGATTAGAGATGTTAAGCATTTTTTTTATATGTTTACTGTCCATTATTCTGTCTTCTTTTGAGAAGTTTCTGTTCATGTCCTTCGCCCATTTATTGATGGGGTTGTTTGATTTTTTCTTGTTGATTTTTTTGATTTCTAGATAGATTCTTGTTATCCACCCTTTATCAGATGTGTAGTGGGCAAATATTTTCTCCCATTCTGTAGGTTGTCTATTTACTCTAATGATAGTTTCCTTGGCTGTACAAAAGCTTTTTAATTTGATCAGGTTCCATTTATTTATTTTTGTAGCTGCTGTGATTGCTTTGGGGGTCTTGTCCATAAATTCTTTACCTAGGCCAATGTCTGAAAGAGTCTTCCCTACATTTTCTTCTAGGAGTATTAAGGTTTCATGCCTTAGGTTTAAGTCTGTTATCCATCTTGAATTGATTTTTGTAACAGGTGAGAGGTGGGGATCCAGTTTCAATCTTCTACATGTAACTATCTAGTTTTCCCAGCACCATTTATTGAAAAGGGATTCTTTTCCTCAGTGTATATTTTTGTCTGCTTTGTCAAAGGTTAAGATGACAGTATGCAGATGGTTTCACCTCTGGATTCTCAGTCCTGTTCCAAAGGTCTATGTCTCTATTCTTATGCCAATACCATGCTGTTTTAGTTACTATAGCCTTGTCGTACAGCTTGGAGTCTGGTAGACTGATACCTCCCAGTTCGTTCTTTTTGCTTAAGATTGCTTTGGCTATACGAGGTCTTCTCTGGTTCCATATGAGGCATAGAATCATTTTTTCTAGATCTGTAAAGAATGATGACGGGACTTTGATAGGGATTGCGTTAATTCTGTAGATCACTTCAGATAGTATGGACATTTCAACAATGTTGATTCTACCAATCTATGAGCAAGGGAGATTTTTCCATCTGTTTACATCTTCCACAATTTCTTAGTGTTTCGTAGTTCTCTCTGTATATGTCTCTCACCTCTTTCATTAAATATATACCTAAATACTTGATTTTCTTGGAGGCTGTTGTAAAAGGTACTGTGTTTTTGATTTGAATTTCAGCTTGACTGTTATTGGCATATAAGAATTCCTCTGATATGTGTGTATTAATTTTGTATCCTGAGACTTTGCTGAATTCATTTAGCAATTTCAGGAGTCTCTTGGTTGAATCCTTGGGGTTTTCTAGATATAATATCATATCATCAGTAAAGAGTGAGAGTTTGATCTCTTCTGCTCCCATTTATATGCCCTTAATTACCCTCTCTTGTCTAATTGCTCTAAAAAGGACTTCCAGCACTATGTTGACTAGAAGTGGGGAGAGTGGGCATCCTTGTCTGGTTCCAGATCTAAGTGGCAATGGTTTCAGTTTTTCCCCATTCACAATGATATTGGCTGTGGGTTTATCCTATATGGTTTTGATAATTTTAAGGTATATCTCATGTATTCCTAGTTTGTTAAGAGTTTTTATCATAAAGGTGTGTTGGACTTTGTCAAATGCTTTTTCTGCATCAATTGAGAGAATCATATGGTCTTTGTTCTTGCTTTTATTTATAAGGTGAATTGCTTTTATAGTTTTGCATATGTTGAACCAGCCTTGAATCTCTGGTATAAAGCCCACCTGGTCATGGTGAATAATTTTTTTGATACACTGTTGGATTTGATTTGCCAAATTTTTGTCGAGGATTTTTACATCAATATTCATGAGGGATATTGGTCTGTAGTTTTCCTTTTTTGTTGTTGTTGTGTCTTTTCTTGGTTTTGGTATCAAGGAGATGTTGGCTTCGTAGAATGAGTTGGGAAGGATACCATCTTCCTCAATGTTGTGGAACAATTTCTGTAGTATAGGTATGAGTTCCTCTTTGAATGTTTGGCAGAAGTTGGAAGTGTTCCACAAAATAAGTTTTCCAGCCCTTGTGTATTTTCTTTTTCTCTCTCAGGGATGTCAATGATTCTTACGTTTGGCTTCTTTACATAATCCCACATTTCTTGTATGTTTTGGTCTTGTCTCTTGTTTCTGTGTCCTTTTTCTTTGTCCATTTGTTTAGCACATATGCATTATCTTCAAGTTCTGAGATTCTTTCCTCCACATGATCCATTCTGTTCTTGAGGCTTTCCACTGTGTTTTGAAGTTTTTTGAAAGTCTCCTTCATTTCCAAGACTTCTATTTGGTTTTTCTGCAGTATTTCAATTTCTTTGGAGAATTTTTCATTCATTTCTTGTATTGTTCTTGTGGTTTCTTTATGTTGACTTTCTATTTTCTCTTCAATTCCATTGAGTTTTCTTACAATCCATATTCAGAATTCTTCCTCTGTCAATTTAATTGTATCATGTAAGTTGTTATCTATTGATGGAGATCAAATATTTTCTTTTGGGGGAGACTTTTCTCTATGATCCTTCATATTTCCAATGTTCTTTCACTGATTCTTTCTAATCAGGCTACTTTGTCAAGAACTGGGGGTGCAGGGGCTCAGTTATGGCTTTAACTCTGGAACCCCAAAGGGGAGTTCCTTGACAGTGCTGAGGAGATGCACTCTGGTCCTGTATTGCCTTAGAGGTGTTTTAGCCTCTTTGGTTGGCTCTGACCTGTTGTCTTCACCTCTTGCCAAAGGAGATTAGTAAGTTTGGACCCCTTGCTTAGTTTACTGAGTGGCAAATCACTCTTGTGTGAATGACTCCACTGTCCTCCACTAGTTTGAGAAGGAAGGCACTGTGTTGGGCTATGTGGTTACCCCCCTTTTGTTGCTTGTAGTTTGCATGGAGGAGTCGCTTATAAAGGTATTCCAATACCTTTGTTTTGGACTCTAAACCCCCAAATTGGGTATACCCATGCCCCAATCTTTGGGAAATGTCTTGTCACTTCCAAGGGTTACTTGAGCCCTGTTGCCACCTTAGGTGGGGTAAGAAGAGAAACAGGTGCTTACAAGCCTGAGAGCTAATACTTCCATGGTTGCTTGATCTGCTGCTAGGGTAGCGCTGCTAATATGTTATTCAGGGCTCTTTTGCCACACTTGTGAGGCAGCCCCAGGTGAAGGGTGTCAATTGGTGTAATTGCTGAGGACTCTGGCCAAAATTTTCCTTCCTGGACCATGAGGCCCAAAGCTGGCAGTGGCCTGGGTGCCAAGGACGAGACCTAGTGTTATGTTCTTATCAGATGATCAAGACCAACCCACTGGTCTGATTGAACAGTCCGTCCCCTTTTGCTTAGTTCCAAGGTCCTACAGATTCACCTCAGTCACACAGAGAAAGTGACTTTTCTCCTTTCTCCCTACCTCCAAGGGTATAACCTGCCCTGCCGGGCTGAGGAAGGGGTGTTGCTTGAGATTACGGTACATTCCAGTTCATAAAACCTCTTGTCTCATTTCTCTCCTACTCCAAGGGCAGGGTTTGCCCTGCCATAGGGGAAGTCAAGCAAGTCTAACCACAGAACTGGGGGAGAGGTGCTACCAGAGGCCACTGCACAGAAAGAGGCTTCTCTCCTTACTCCACCCCTCCAAGGGTGGTGTTAGTCTGGTCGGCGTGAAGTACAAGTGAAGGGGGGAGAAGTGCTGCCCCAGGCCACCATGGGTCTCAGCCAAGAAAGTGGCTTCGCTCGTTTCTCCACCCCTCCAAGGGCAGAGTTTGGTCATCGTGAGGTAGAAGCAGCCAGGTGAGGGGAGCAGCTCCTCCAAGGTTCTGGCTGCCTGGAAAGCTGCCTCTCTTGCCACTCTGCCCCTCCAAGGGTGGAGTTTGGTGGGTGTGAGGTAGAAGCAGCTGGGCGAGACTAGCTCCTCCAAGCCGTGGGGCAACTCAGCCAGGAAAGTGGCTTCTTTCCTTACTCCACCCATTCAAGGGCAGGGTTTGACCTGCAGGGCAGCGGCAGTGGCACCACCCGAGTCCATTGCCTGGGCTTGCCTTGCTGGGCTGGAGAAGGGGTGGTGCCCAGGTCAGCAACGCACCGCAGTGTTTCTAGGCTATGGACCCCCAAAATGGCAGCTTCCTACCCATGGAGAGCCAGCACTGGAGGCAGCTGTTCGGGGGTCAGCAGGTGCTGGACCTGGCAGGCTGTCTCAATGAGCAGTCGGCTGTCCCCTCCGCTTCCCTGACACACTGACTTGCGCCCGACCAGTAGAGTCCCACAAACTCTATCCCACCCTGCACCGGCCTAATCTTCAGCGGTTTCCAGGGGCAGAGCCTCTCCCTGGCGCCCACCTCCCTTGGTCTGGACCAGCGAGTGACAGAGGTGAGAAGCCTGTCTCCAAACTCCCTCCTGTGGATCCAGAAAGCGTTCACTCAGACCCGACCCTCCCCCACCCAGTGCAGACCTAGCGCCGCGCACTGGAGAGTTCAAAATGTCCCCGAACTTTGTCTCTTCTCCACACTGCCCGTCAGCCTATGCCTCAGCTTTTCACTGACTTCAGACACCTCCCTGCCTGAGTGGATGTGGAGGTCGATGGAGGAAGAGTCGTCCTCCTGTGGGTCAGACCACAGTGGCCCAGCCGGCCAGCAGGCGCGGCTGTCCCACACTCTGTTCCCTATTGTGTATGTTGCTCTCTCTGAACTTAGTGGTCGAGTCTCCAATTTACCTTTTTTCCCCCCAGTGCTGCTTGTCCCACGCTGCTTCTCTGCCAATTCACGATGCTGTTCCTGTGGGAAAGCGATCCCCTCGTGCGTAGCTGTCCGCGTTTTTCACCTCCCACTCTGGGAGCAGAGAGCCAGGAGGTCGCCACTAATCCGCCATTTCTCCACCCTCCCCTCCCACCGTGTGTTATTAAATTCCTTCCTTCGGCAAGTATAATGTGAAGGAGAGAAAGAGAGATTGAAGTTCAGGAGCTATCCCAGCCTGCTACATTGAGGAGCGCTGGTTGTCCTGTAAGTGGGAAGGTAAGAATCATCTGACGGTTTGTAGTGGCCTTATCACATCCTCCCATTTCGAGATTTCATATTGTCCTGTATGTAATGTAAATTGAACACAAACAATAGAAAATATGCGTAAGTGAGGAGGGGTCTAGCTTGAATTAAAATTGTGTTAATTTCCTAATATTTGCACCAGATACAAAGAGCCCTGTGGACTGATGGAGTGGGATTTGAAATTTCAATGTCGTTAAGAAACTGAGGATTTTCTTCAAGTAAAAATTCTCCGAAAAAATCATTTCGTAAAGCATGATAAGTTTGCCCAGTCATAACTTGTTTTTCTGTGTGAATAGAGATACAATTTAAATTGTTGTGTGGCAATTCAAGTAGTTCGCAACCTCCTGCCTTTGTCAGAGAGAGAAGGGGCGAGGAAGAAAGAGAGGGAGGGGCACTGCTGATAATATATAAAGTTTTTCGGAATTATTTTTTCATAAGTTTTCTTTTACACAGTGTTGCTTTGGTAGCTCTCTAAAAGCAAGCTAATTTGAACAATGCTCATTTAAGATAGAAGAGCAGAATTTTTCAGACAAATGTGTAATATCTTAACATCTCTAGAGTTCCATTACCTTGCAAAAAAAAAAAGGGAGCACTACCTTACAGGAAAAAAAAAAAAAAAATAGACACTGCAGAAAGAAAACTACCCAGCAAAATTTGGACATGAGGCTCTGCAAATATTGGATCATTTATAGGATTCAGAGATGTCCAGTACAAGAAAACGGAGCAGGTAATACAGAAATGTTGGCAGAAAGCATATGGTATCTCACCAGACATATGATGAAAAGAAACACTTTGTGGAGGTCACTGGGATTCAGATCTTGAGGTAAGGTGAGGCACTAGGAAATATATATTGTGTGAATGGCATGAGACTTAATCTGAAGTCAAGCAAAAAAAAATTATTAATCGTGAAAGTATTCATTATCAATAACAAACATGCAAGGCTTCTCTATGGCATTTTTTTTTGTACCATGTGGGCTTGAGAAAATTTAGTTCCCATTCTGATATTATTATATTAACATCTTTATTACAACTCTAAATGTCTCTATGCCTTGTTTTTTTCTTTTTTCTTTTCTTTTTTTTTTTGAGACAGAGTCTCACTCTGTTGCCCGGAGTAGAGTGCCATGGCATCAGCCTAGCTCACAGCAACCTCAAACTCCTGGGCTCGAGCGATCTTACTGCCTCAGCCACCCAAGTAGCTGGGACTACAGACATGAGCCACCATGCCCGGCTAATTTTTTCTATATAGTTTTTTTTTTTTAGTTGTCCAAATAATTTCTTTCTATTTTTAGTAGAATAAAGACCAGCTCAGGCTGGTCTTGAACTCCTGACCTTGAGCAATCCACCCGCCTTGGCCTCCCAGAGTGCTAGTTTTACAGGCATGAGCCACCGCGCCTGGCCTTTTTCTTTTTTCTGTCATAAAATAATGTGATGGAAGAAAATAACTTCTAATGATCATGCCAATGCTTTATTACTTGTCTGCAACTCAGTATAATAAAAACACTGAAATCCATTTTAAGATCTGGATTACAATTTTTTCTGTAATCTGTTAAACTCCAATTAATGATGGCTTTCCAAAAATTAAAATTTGTAGTGGAAAAAAATGGTCTTAATTAATTACTTATGCCAGATGAATACCACAGAAAATGTATTTGTATGTGTGTTAATGAAGCCTGATGTATATTTTCAATTGTCTGTCAAATAATGCAACTATAAATTTTGGGTTAAACAACTTCATTGTCCAAAGATAAAAACAACGTGGATAATTAAACAGGTGAAAGAAGATCATGTGTTTAACTGTCTAGAAAGTTTTTATGAAGGGGACAAAAGGAGATTCAATTTTACATAAAAAGAACAGATCACCTTCAATACACATTCCCCAGACTAAACAGAATTTCTCTGACAAGAGCTAAATTTACAAACACAAGGGATTAAATTATTCTCTTGTATAGTGTTATTGGCAAATGCAGCTTGATTAAGTAAACTCAATTATTCCTTCACAGTGTATTTTATTCTCGAGTTCCACAAATAGAATTGCAATGACATGCATTTTCCTAAGCAAGATACAGGAGTGAGTGCATATTTTTGACACTCATTCAAATCTATTTTTTACTGAAAATGTCCCTTTCACCTGAAACATGTCATGAATTTCAAAAAGTAAATTTGAGGAATTCATGGATTTTTCTTAAAACAAAGTAAAATAGTATGCTTCAAAGATTTAGTCATAATGTGATTCTTAGAAGCAGAGAGCTTATTTCTTTCATTTAATCATTCCTTTGTGTTTTTTTTAGTTCAATAGATATACTCAAACTATGAGAAATGTTTACAGTAGTAATTGTTGAATATCCGATATTATGTAAGTGGCAGCTAGCATTTATTGAGTTCTTATTATGCTCCAGTTACTGTGCCAGTTTTATTATATTTCCTAATTTTAACACTCAAAACAAACTTAATCATATAGTTATTATTATAAGCTTGATTGTGCTAGTGAGTAAACTGAGTTTCAGAAATTAATAAAAGTTCTTTGAATTGAATTCAAGTGTATACAAGAAAGATAAAACCAGCCTCTGAGGGGGGGGTGGCAAGGGCAACATATGTAAGCTAAACATCTGTACCCCCATAATATGCTGAAATAAAAAAAAAAAAGCAGCCTCTGACAGCCTGGAGCAGGTACCCAGTCTGGCCTTGCTGTTCTCATGCTGAGTGTATACAACTTCTCAGGATCACACCAAACAAGGCCACTCTGTGATCACACCAAACAACACCCTGGGCTGAAGGGCATTAAGAGTGTGATACCTGGGATCATTTTTCTAATCAGCTTGTGATACTTAAAGAGAGGAAAAGAGAGAGAGAAAAAGAGAGAGAGAGAAACAGTGGGAGAGAATAAATATACCGAAGTAAAGTATATATTACATTAGGACAAGGGGTTCTGAGACGGTGGAAAGCTGCAGGATTTTTTGACTTTTTGAAAATGTGTATTTAGATTCCTAAAATAGCTTTGTTTTTCATGTAAATGTTTATCTGCATTCAACTTAAATGTGTACATAGATTAAAAAATGTGATTTTAAATTTTAAAGATGCCTAAAGGACCATAAAACTAGTTAGCATTCAGGAATACAGTGGCCCCATTATGGTAGGTTTCAATAAGAAAGTTATTATATCAGCTCTTAAACTGAAAATGCCTTCTCTATATTTAGTTAGATAAGAATCTATATGGAAGAAAAATAATTGAATTTTGGTATACTAATGGATTAAAACTGTCCTTGTTTAGAGCTCTAGAAATAATTAGAGTTATATATAATCTACTTTCATGACTAGCATCTGGGAAATGGAAAGTCAAATATAATTCACAAGACTTAAAATAAAGATTCCACCATTTTATTGGTATAACTTATATTTTCTGGTCATTCGTGAGCTTAATGGTGTGTTAGATTTGAGTCTATAAAGCCGAGTCTTTATTTCGAGAGTTGAAGCACACCTAGAGAAGCAGAACGGTGATGGTTTGTGCAAAAACATTTACCCTAGTAAGAGATAATGGTTTTCAATTTGATAATATAAGAGGAAGAAAAATTACATATTAAAAATGATAAACCTATTATAAAAAATTTAAAAAATGACAAATGATGGTGAGAAATTGAAACACTTGTGCACTATTGGTGGGAATGTAAAATGTACAGCCACTGTGGAAAACAGAATGGCAGTTCCTAAAAAAATTAAAAATAAAATTCCTATATAGCCCACCAATGTCACATCTGGGCATATATCCCAAAGAATTAAATGCAGAGTCTCTAAGAGATATTTGTATGCCCATGTTCATAGCAACATCATTTACAATAGATCAAAGATTTAAGAATCCCAAGTGTCCAATAATAAATTAATGGATAAACAAAATGTGGTATATACATACAGCGGAATATTATTTAGCCTTAAAAAGGAAGGAAATTCTGACACATGCTACAACATGGATAAAACTTGAAGACATTATACTAAGTGAAATAAGTCAGTAACAGACAAATACTGCATGATTGAAACCATTCTCACAGGGTTAACAAGAATTACATGCAGAGTACTAGATAGAAATATAATTAAAATTAAGCATTAATCAGGCTGCACTTTGACTTACTTCTTTGTAACTATTAATAAAAGCCATGTGGCACTAGACACTGACCAGTTGCATTCCCATTGTTCCTGTAAATAGTATCTCTGACAATGGAACCATAAGGTTTTTATTTAAGAATTGCTTAAGATGTTTTTCAGACCCTGAATTCCAGTGGAATGGCTGATGACAATTTTAAAGACTCCCACAAAGGAACGAAATCAGGATGAGAATGCAGTTTCCTCATCTCCCCCTTTCATGACTTATCCTGAACTCTTCAACCAATGATCCCACACCTTGGCCCAATGCTCATCCAAACCCTTTTAAATCCCTAGCCCCAAACTCCTCAAGGAGACAGATTTGAGGTTTCCTGCTGTATCCTTGTTCAGCTGCTTTAATGATTAAATCTCTTTTTCTGCTGCAACCCAGCGTCTTGGTGTATTGAGCTGCTGAGCAGCAGTTAACCAACCTGCTATGGTTACATGATTGTACATATATGAGGTCCTAGAGTAGTCAAAATTGTATAGAAAGTAGAATGGTGATTGCCAGAGGCTGTGGGGAGGGAGGAATAGGGGGTTATTGTTTAATAGTGAAGGGGCCAAGGAAAAACTTCCTCTTTGTCTTCTGAAGGCTTGCTGAAAAATCAACTCATAAAAGGCTGATTAATTAGAGAAAAGTTGTATACATTTGTTTATGTGCACACAGGTGAGAACCACAGAGTAATTATTCCTCAAGCCCCGATGAAGTGCAGAAATTTATATATCATCTTGAGGTTACAGAAAGAATGAGGGTTCAGAGCATGGCCAAAAACAGGTTATAGTGGCCAGACAGCTTATGGCAGGGGGAGAAGGTGAGGCAAAGGTGATCTTGTTATATAAATGAAACCTAAGAAGTAGCAGCCCACAGAGAGAATAGATGGTAAATGTTTCTTTCACACCTTTAAATGTGCTTCAGTTAATGCTTCCTAGATCTGGCAAGGGAAAGCCTCAGAGAAAACCTGGCTGTATCAAGGCAAATTCTCTGCAGATGGGAATCTCCCCCAACAAAAGACAGCTTGGCAGGGCTACTTCTGTTTGCTGGCTCTAAGGAAAATCCATCTTAAAATATGTCAAAGAAATTATTTTGGAGTAAAATATTTTGATTTTCTTCAATAGGCACAGAGTTTTAGTTTTGCAGGAAGAAAAGAGTCTTGGAGATTGATGACAGTGATGACTGGATTATTATGAGAATGTATTTAATACTACTAACCCGTATACTTAAAAATGATCAAAATGGTAAATTTTAGGTTAAGTGTATTTTACCACAATTAAAAATTTTAAAAATAATTTAAATGATAATTTTTAAAATGCCAAGTGCTCAAGGACCAAAGCCTTATGAAAGAATTAAACATAAAAGCAAATAGTACTTTAAATCTTCCTTTCTTTAAAGATACTGCATTATTTTGCAGTCTGATCAAGTAATATGTGTGCATAAATTTTTATGTTATACATATTATATATGCACCTAGTATTTGGATACAGAAGACAATATCTAAGTTATGTAGGAAGATTGCCTTTTAATACAATATTGGCCACAGAATTTCAGGGTAGTAAAGGCTTAAGTTAATTGTCCAAAAATTTTGATGGCAGTTAGTAGCTGTAGATTTCAAGGACATATATGTTTGGGAAGACATCACATTTAATAAAACACAAACTCATTATTTCAGGACCAGCTACTCTGACATTTATGTTGGTGATGGCATCACTGAACTCTTATAGTTGTATCAGAGTAGTTGTACCTCTTCCCATAGATATAGAAGTGTAAAATCAAGAGTGGGAAATATGTAACAGAGGCAATGGCCTGGAAAAATAAATGGCAAAAGATGTTTTCTGTCTCTTTAATAACATCTATTGGATGTCGGGCAGTGGACAGGGGGGAGGGGGGAAGGGGGAGGAGAGGACGGGTATATGCATACACCAAGAGTGCAATGCCCACCATCCGAGGGATGGACACGCTTGAAACTTGGACTTGGGGGGGAGGCAAGGGCAACATATGTAACCTAAACATCTGTACCCCCATAATACGCTGAAATAAAAAAACAAACAAACAAAAAAAAACACTTCCCTGACTCTTTTTGGGAACTGAAGCCTGCATCCCTGCCTTGAGGGCAAGTGGTCTGGAGGGGCAGGGGAATGTCTTTTGTAATTTGTATTACAGGAGATAGCTCAGCTGAACTGTCTGCTCCATCCAAGGCTCAGGGCTCCACCCCAGGCCTATGCCTGGCCAGGAGGGGTCTGGGTAGGTCTCCCAGGTGGGTGGAGGTCACAACTTTGTCTTAGGCACAGATGAGATGGTTAGAATAATTAATGACAATAGCCTAGAACTGAGGGCCCTCCTTTTAAAAGCTCTGTATTTCTGCTGATGGACAGGAATTTGGATTTTGAGACAATAGTCTACCATTTTTCCTCCTTTGCCAGTGCAGACATAAGCTTCTCTTTCCTTCTCCTCCAACCACTTTTTCTCATTCTTCCGATGTGGCCTCTAGGACAAGTGCCAAGGTTTCAGTAACATAGTGACATCTAATCAAAGTTGCTATGAACTGTGATGGCCTGCCATTGCCATGATGCACCCACAATCATCTTGGTACTCCCATGTTTAACATAGTTTAGAAGGTGGGTTTTGGATACCTGCCTGAGCCATGAGTCAAAGCTTAAATCTGCTTATAATACTGAACAAAAGCCACAAAACTGATTAAAATCCAGCCTGAATAGAAGATAGTTCTGCTTTCTTTAATAGGACATGGCAACCATCGAAGCAGGGGCCCACTGGCCCCAGTCAAAGCCAGTACAAACTGGTTGCTGCCAAGATGAAGTGCAAAGTTGACTGCCTGTAGACCTTTTACCTCATTTTAATGCTAAAAATTTCACCCAAGGGTAATGAGACTTGTGACGTGTGAAGAAGCATGGTTGCTGGATGTGCAGCTGCCAACAAAACCCCATCTCTACGTGCTATGATTTCAATGCTGGCATTAAACTTTCTCCCTCTCTCTACCCTTTAAAAGGTCCTCAGCCCTTTGCTTGGAGAGACAGTCTTGTTGCTTCTTAATCGGCACTGTCTCCCTTTTGTTCAAGCCAAAGCCTCAGTAAAGACTTTCCTGTTTAAATTTCTTTTTCAGTTTCATGCCAATTTCTGTTGACTCAGGAACCAAGAGCCATGAGGTCAGCAACATGTTGACCTTGAGAAGGTTGGTCTTGACAACCACTTGGCACTCAAAGGTAACAAGCCAGTCAGTGAGACGGCAAATGGCTTATGAGAGTCAAACATGATTCATGGCAAGAATCACACATTACAATGCCTTTCACAGGCAGAATAGGTAACATAAATGAGGAAAGATGGCTGGCAATGGTGTCACAAAATGTATTATTTTAACAAAATGGTGTAACACCACACAGTAATTTCAATTATACTAAGAAATATACTCTCTTATATTTCCCTCAAAATGTGTGACTCTCTGGGTTCATTCTTACTTTTTGTACCAATGAATAACAACGAAGAAGAAATAAATATTTCTCTTTCCTTTTAATGCCACTCAACTGCAGCTGTTTTCCGATGAAGTAAGTAATTCAAACTCAGACTTTAAGAAGTAGAACATCTGGCTTCTTATGTGAGATCTCCAGGTTTTTAAATATTGTTAATAATTCTTTTTTTTAGCCCTGTACTAATTCTGTGAGCCAAACTTCAACTTTGCAGCCCCAATCCAAGACATTTGTTTTACTAAATTTGTTAATTTTTAAAATGAAACCAACTAAACAACAAAAACATAATTTAATTCCATCAATTCTATAATTTATCCTCTATTTTACATACCAGTTCATTGGTAAGTTTTGCAGAGACACTTGTTCATTAATGTCAAAACCTGGAATTCTTTTAAATTTCTTAAAGTTTTCTTAAAACATTTTAAAATATTTTTGAAAGTTTGAAAAATAATTCTTGAAAAGTGTAAGTATATGAAAAATTGGAAAAATGTAGTAATCATTCTGTAGTACCTCTTGCAAATAACTCTGAAGTATACTGAATCTAAACTGTGAAAGGCTGACTTGAAAATAAGTGTGGAAAGATTGTCCCCTGACAGTAAAACTTTTAGACAAACCTATAATGGAGCTGATAATAGCTAAGCAGCCACCTCAAGAGCAGAGGGCTCCCAGGCCAGCAGGACTTGACATTAACCTAATTGCAACTATTAACACCTCTAAAAAAAGTATGTGTTACTCAGAAGGGGGGTTAGGCAGATGCAAAAATGCAAAATAGAGAGAATCGCAGTATTAAATACTAGATAAGTGTTTTCAACCTCTTTCCAAGTGAGCTGGTGCACAGATACTCTTTTACCGGTCTCAAATTTAAGGGGATTCCTAGTGTGAAGATGTTCCCAAAAGCTCGGCACTTGTTATAAGGATACATATATTAAATGACAAAGTTGGTTGTCTGGTTATTCAATGTGCCCTGGTTGATGTCTCCGAGGTGAGTTGGTGAGGACTTATTCCTGGCATTTTATTGGGGTCTGCTGCTAATGCATGAGCTGCTATGACTTGAATTTTGTTCTTTTTTAACTTGACTAAGACCCAGTCGTTCCCCTGTTCATTTGCCTCCATTTGATACCCACCAATGATAATCCACCTATCCCCAGGCTTAGCCAACAGTCCCATAGATTTCAGCTACAGAATCGTAGGTACTGTCTTCCACTTCTCCTACCTTTGCAAACTTTCTTGTCAGCTTGCCTTCCAGCATCAGCTACCCTCTACAAAGCAGGAAGAGACAGCTGGATTTCTTGTGTGGTCTCTGTGCTGAGAATGGCTGAGAAGTGCTAACTTCCTCCCTTTCTGGGGGTAGGAGGAAGGTTGTTGCTGGAATACCTTGTAAGGTGGTCATCTCCCTTTATCCCAAACAGAAGCTAAGGCAAATGACACTTTTACATCTGTATTCACCACTATTTTTTTCACTCTCTAATAACACTTGGATTTCTGGTCTCCCCTACATCTGTACACCATTTTCTTCCAAAAACCCTTCACCTTGGATGAAGTGGGTGCTTCACTACATTAATAAAAATGCTTAAAATAATAATAATAATAATAATAAAAACCACTGAGATCTAAGCCCTCAAGCTTGGCTTTTGATTACAAAATTGGAGCTAAAGGAGTCTAAAAATATATTTCTCCTCTGAAAAAAATCTTGAATTCTAAATCCTGGCAAGAACAAGAAATGACTTTATCACTCCTAAAGTAGTCCTCATCTGCTATCCTTCAATTACTAGGGAAATGACCACCTACATAAAGGTACAGAAGAGGAATTGTTGGATCATATAGTAGTTCTATTTTTAGCTTTTTGAGAAACTTTCATATCTTTTTCTATAGTGGTTGCACCAATTTACATTCCCACCAACAGTTTACAGGGATTCTCTATTTTCTATATCCTTGCCCAAATTATCTTTGTTTTATTGATAATAGCCATCTGAATAGGAGTAAGGTGATAGCAAATTAAATGTTTATCAAATGAATGGGTAAAAAACATAGTGTGTGTGTGTGTGTGTATATATATATATATATATATATATATGCAATAGAATATTATTCAGCCTTAAAAATTTTTTATAACATGGATGAACTTGGAAAATATTATGGTAAGTGAAATAAGCCAAACACAGAAGGACAAAGGCTACTTACACGATAAATCTAAAATAGTCAAACTCTTAGTAGCAGAGAGGAAAGGTAGTTACCAGCAGCTAGGTAGAGGAAGAAATGGGGAGGTGCTAGTCAAAGGGTACAAAATTACAGTTGTCAAGGGAAAAGAAGCCAAACTCTGTAAAATAATTTAAAGAGGTTTATTCTGAGCCACAACCTTTATATATGGATTCCTAGTCAAGCATTCTTTTAATTAATGTTGTTGGGAGCTTCCCTATAGGGCCAGTTGCACTGTAGGGAATTGCCCCAGGCAACTCCCACTCAGGCGGCTGGTCACCCAGGGGTGCCTTTTGACTTGGAGGAGTAAAAATGCCCTTTCTCTTTGGAGCTGAGGAACTCAGGGTTCCTGAGACTTCTCTGAGACCCCCTATCTGGGTGCCAAGAAAAGAAGCCTGGAGCCACACTCAAGAAGCCTTGAGGAAGTGACTCAGTGTGGTTGGGTTACAGTTTGGTTTTACATATTTCAGGGAGACAAGAATTACAGGTAAAGTCATAAGTTAATACATGGAAGGCATATGTTGGTTTGGCCCAAATAGGCAGAACATTTCAAAACAGAGACTTACAAGTCACTGGTGGTTTAGGGATTCTTTGGTTGACAATTGGCTGAAAGAGTAAGATTTTGTCTAAAAGACCAGAAGTCAGCAGGAAGAAATGCTTGAGTTAAGGTAAGGGTCTTCTATTTTTCCTGTGATGTTATACTGGAATCAGGTTAGGAAGTAAACCACATTGTATTGGGTTAATAGAACCTGTCTAAAGAGATATTATCATTTGTAGGCATGACTCACCAGGCCCCCTTGGAAAGGAATTTGGGCAAGAGAAAAAGATCGGAGTTTAGTCCTAAGGGTCATGCAAGATGAGTAAGTCTTGGAGATCTGTTGTACAGCATAGTGCCTATATAACCAGCTCTATAAATAAATTTCAATGATCCCTATGTTTTTTTTTTTTATAAACATCTCCTGTAAACTACTTGACCTTTGAGTTATTTCCCAGAAATGGTGGATTTTCTGAAAGGCAAAGGAGCTGAGATTCTGAAGGCCCCTGGGCAGTCCTCCCAATGCCAAGGTCCGCCGTCTCCCATAACCTGCCCCCAACGCACACAGCCCCTTGCTAGTTACACCACGAACTGCCCTGAAGCATGTGGCCCCTCCTTTAAAAGCCCGTGATCTCTGCTTAGTCAGAGAGATGGATTCGACAGCAGCTTCTCTAGTTCTCCCAACAAGAAGTCTTTCGTATTAAAAAATCCCTTACTTCCTTGGCAAACTTCAGTAATTGGATTTTTGTGCAATAAACAACTGCTCCTAGGACAAAACCCCCTTGCGGTTTTGACAGCACCTAAAGTTAACAATACCTTATTATATACTTAAAATTTGCTAGAAGTATAGATCTTACTTTGTATTCTTATCATAAAAGGAATAAATAAGAAGGCGATAGGAAACTTTCAGAGGAGACGGATAGGTGCAGATTGTGTTGATGCTTTCACAGTTGTGTACTTATCTCCAAACTCACCAAGTTGTATACATTAACTATGTTCAGCTTTTGGTAAGTCTATAATACCTCAGTAAAGTGAGTTCTACAAATGTGCAGAGGAAAATATATTACATATTTAAAAATAGTACCATCATTTCATTAATCATATTGAATACCTATTTTGCTATGTACTTAATATCTATATATTTATTAAAACTGTAAATAAGTAACATTACTAACTACTTAGCATGACCAATTATCTGTGCAAAGTGGCACACATATTAGTTCAGCTAATCTTCATTATTATTATTCCAAGTTTAGAGATGAGAAGACAATGACTTAGCCTTACCCAAGACCCAAGAGCTACTGTGTGTGAAGCTGGTATTTAATGCCAATAAGATTGGCTCTAGAGTCTGTGCTGTTAACCATTATTTTATATATAGCATTTATACTCACATTGATCCAATATGTACCTATTAAATATTTCTTATGGAAAAACACTTTGCTGGATATGTGTGCTACAATACCTCTAAAGTTAATTTAACAGGCCTTCAAGGAGCTGTCAAAGGAGTAGCGATGAGACACAAATAAGTACATTCACAGGCAGCCTATGAATAGCCCCCAAAGTGCTGTAGATACATCACAAAATGAATTAGTTCCTTCCTTCCTTCCTTCCTTCCTTCCTTCCTTCCTTCCTTCCTTCTTTTCTTTTTCTTTCTTTCTCTCTTTCCGTTTTCTTCTTTCTTTCACTTTCTAAAATGCTTTCACACCTGTGCAAAATTCATGACTTTTTGTCCTCTTCTGTTAATGGCAGAGGAAGAATCAGAATGTGTTAATATGAATATGTCTACACAGATGAAGGTATTATTATAAAATATTCTGCTTCCATGTGTGAACAAGTGACACCAGCGCTACCTCTTGGACCCACATTGTCTCAAGAAAATGATTGTTCCTTACCTTCTGGTCTTCTTTTCCCTTCATTGACACTCAACCTGGGGATCAGATGGTCAATATACCGAAGTTAATGAAACCTTGTTCTGGATCATTTTGGTATAGTTATTAAAAGCACGGTCTTCCTGGTATCAAATCCTGACTCTGCCCCTTCCCTTTTGTGGCCTTAGGGAAGCTACCTAGCATTTCTTTGCCACTATTTTTGAATCTTTGGGGATGGTAACAATACTCTCTGACTGGGTTAGAAAGATGAGGCAAATTTATTTATATACAGTATGCACAGTGCCTAACACACACTAGGTATATTATTATCCTTTTGTTACTAGAAATAAGCAGCTTTTAATAATAACATGTCTGATAAAACATACGGCATAAATACATTGGTGTAATCCCATTATAATAATAATGCATATGCAAAGAAGTGAACTAAATATCTATTCGTATTCAGGTAAAAATTTTATGTAAAGCATAATAAAAAGTTCTAGTTTTGAATACAAAATTGTTAAATGATTTTTTTTCTCTTTTATATATAATCATCTTCAACACTGATGTATCAGTGCAATTATTTTCTTCTATGAAATGTTTCAAGACATAGCTAAATGATATTTACTTATTTATTTATTGGCAATCAAAATTTGAATCAACAGAGAAAAAGAAATTATAGGTGATTGCCCCAAAATAAGCTATCAAGCAGGTTGAAAATTCAATTAGCAAATGCCATTGTTAAAAATCCACAGATGTCTGAACTAAAGTAGAAAGAAGAAAAAAAAATAAATACAGAGGGGAACTGAACTGTAAGTCATTTTTGAGCCTCTCTCAAGTAGAGCAGTCCTTCTAGTTTTAACTATTTATAATAATAAGTCCTGCATTTCACTGTTAAGATTCTCTTTTTAATGAAGAAATAGAATAAAAAATATTTTTAGGAAATGCATCTAAGTATTAAAACAGAACATCTTTGTTACCTATATAATTTCCAATTAAAGATTAAAAGTATACATAGAACAAAATATTAAGAGTTAATAATTGAGGAAGAATTAATTTTAATTGAGTAAAATAAATTGTCATGTGGCTTCTGCCATGTCCCACAATTGTTTTTTTCCCATGTAAATAGAAATTTGAGTCATCTTGACCCTTAGAAATAAAGGACAAATAATTATACACAATTGTTCCATCTGCCTGCACATTCAATTTTAATCACAGCTCAATTTAAATTTTTGTGTCTTGGCTATCATTGCACTGCAAGGCAAAAAAAAAAAAAAAAAAAAAGAAGAAGAAAAAAGCAGAAACAAATGAGATGTTACTTCGCTCTGGCCAACTAAATCATGATTCAAGGTAACATTCAGGTGACATTACAAATTGTCAGAACAGCAATGTGCCGTACTTGAACAAGGGGGAAAAATGTGTAAAGGATGTTTATTTCCCCATCCAATACAAGTGACAAGGTTGCAGTGAGAATGCTGGTGTGTCCGTGAAAATATATCACCAGTTAAATAATTCTATTATTAGGCACAGTGGAAACTCTATTTGGAGAAGCCACCCATACTGTGGGTAATTATCACAATCCAGCATGCTAATTGCTTTTTGATCTGCAGGCTGTGCTTTCAACAAGTCTTGCTGAGCATTACTGGGTTGCACCTACACTGCTATTTAATGAGAGCAGCCTTTATCAAAGGATAGCATCATCTCTGACTATTGAATCAATAAGAAAGCATTAGCCCAAGCTTTGAAGTTTGGAAACATTTTGGTAAATAGACTTTTGCTCAAATACTGTATGTTTCAGGATCATTCCTAGAAACCACATTTCCCAAGTCTATTAATAATGAGTATATGGAACACACGGGAAAGCAATAAGCAAGGGTCAGCCAGGGTCTCCTTTCTTTTCAGAGTTGATGTAAGTGCAGTTATATATCAAATGCTATTCAAAGCTTCAATGTGCAATGAGATATCCTCCTATACCACAGTGGGCATTTCAAACAATTTGGGCAGAACATTAAGATATTATAACTTTATTTACTTATGTGTATACGAATGTATACATACATGTATTTCATAATTAGTATGTGTAAAAGTTTGTGCTTTGTGCACTATACTGTATTTGAATCTACTTTTACACAGCAAGCCTACAAATGTGGTATTATTTCATATTTTTAGAATAAGCAAGTAGATATTGGAACAAAATAAAAGAGAAGACATTTTCTAAGGTTACCTAGTCAAGGTTCAAATTCATGCCTGTATGGTGTCAGCACTCATACTTAATACAAATTTAAAAATGACTGTATTAATGTATATTTATGTTAAGTCATCCACCAATAGAGAATTATATAAAAGAGTGTAACTCGAACTTAGCTGACCCGATGTACTCATCTAATAATAAATATTTTATATGTTCCCTTTAACATGCCACAATTCAATTTAGATAGGATAATCTGCCTGGACAATTAATAAAAGCAACTTAATCCAGCCATTGAAATGGAAGGAGAAATTAAAAGCTACTATATAATAATACCTCTTTTTAATATATAAATCTTCAGGCATATGCAGGCAGGAGCTATAATGAAGTAAACATATGCCACATAGAATCAACTCTATCACAGCAGCCTAAATGCATAACAAATTTGGGCGAAGCTTGAAATCTTACCTTGATTTGTCAGGTAATTACATTTGTAAAGTATATTCAGTCTATATGAAGAACACCTGTCTCAGAGTTATATCTAAATCAGTATGTTTTTTATGCCTCTATTGTTTTGGATACACCCCTTGTTCATTCTGGAACACTTTTGCAGGTTTGATTTCCTGGGAAGTCAACTCTGAGACAGAGATTAATTTCCAAGAATTTTATTAGGAAGGGCTCTTGGGATCAACACTTGTTGGGGGAAGAAGGAAACAGGAGTACAGAGGGATAAATTGGGCTGTGACCTATTCTCAAGAAAGCCTCCATTGAGCCTGTGGGAGGTCTGAAGCTGGGATAGCTCTACATAGTTGACTTTGATGAGTGAGCTCCTACACAGTAAAAAACTTTCTTAACCTCAATTGAATAATAAAATTGCAAACCCATTATGCAAGATAAAATGTTGGCAATCTGGAGGTGATGTTAAACAATCAAATCTACTTTTTCATGTCAATTTTCTTTTCTAGGACCTTGCTATTGTCTGAATTTTTGTGACCTTTCAAAATTCATGTGTTGAAATCCTAATTTCCAAAGTGATAGCATTAAGATGCAGGGCCTTTGAGAAGAGCTTAGATCATGGGGCAGAGACCTTATGAATGGGATTACTGCCTTTATAAAAGAGGCCTCATTTAGCCTGTAGTCTCGGCTACTCAGGAGGCTGAGGCTGTACGATCACTTGAGCCCAGGAGTTCAAGGCTGCAGTGAGCTATGATTGCACCACTGCACTCCAGCCTGGGTGACAGAGCGAGACCCTGTCTCTAATTAAATTAAATAAAGAAAGAAAGAATAAAAGAGGTACCAGAGAGCTGCCTTGCCCCTTGTACCATGTGAAGACACAGCTAGTAAGCCCCCATTAGTCAACCAGGAAATAGCTCCTCTCCAGACACTGAATCTGTCAGTGCCTTGATCTTGGACTTCCCAGCTGCCAGAACTGTTCATAATAAATTTCAACTGTTTATAAGCTACCTAGTTTATGGCATTCTGTCATTACATTCTGAAAAGACTAAAATAGACTTGGATAAAAATCACATAATGAAAGCAGTTAAGCTAATTAACCCAGTGTCAGGGCATAGTAGATTTTCAATAAATAGTAACATATATTATTTTTCAGGAGTGATAGCATGACTGAGAATTTGTGTTGAATAATTATTACTAATCTTTATTATAATGACTGTTATCATTTCTATATTCTAAAGAATATCATCTGAAATTGCGGCTTTTATGAAATGTGAAAGACCTTACATTTATTGTAAAAGAGACATACTGCCAAATAGTGAGTTATGATGGAGCTGCATGTATGTGAAGTTGCCATGTATACAATGCAGTTATTAATCATACTCATAACTCTATTTCTTTACATGGTAGCATGAAAAATGAATGTTAATTTAGGTTGCTCATCACTTAAAATCATTTCATGTTACAACCATGAAATGGAAAAAAGCAAAAAAAATGACTATATTTGCAAAAATTGCTTGTAATACACCAGGCAGTGCAATTAAATGAAATAGAAACAGCTGAATCTAAATCTCTTTAAATCTCTTAAAAATTATGTTACCTACTTCTTAAAAACACTGCTCCCTTCATTCTACCTGTAATTAAATTTTTACTGAAACTTTTCTTGGACACTGGGAAGAAATCTGGATCTTTATTTCTTTTCTCATTTATTTTATATCTCCTTAGACTGCCATAAAATATTTAAGAAAAATCCCTATGGTCTGTCTTTATGCTCCCTGTTTTCCTCCTAAACTGTAACTATTTTGCTGTTCAGCCTATCTATTGGTTTTTTAATTGCAATGATTAAATTTTTAATTTCAAGATCTCTAGAAGATTTCTATAGAGCTAATATTCCCCTCAACCATCTTTGTTTTTACTATAATTAACTTATTCATTTACTATATTAATTATTTCTACTCACTTTTTTTTTCTGTTCATTGAGACCTAGAATGTTTGTGTCCCCTCAAAATTCATGTGTTGAAACTTAATCTCCAATGATGGTATTTGGAAGAAGGACCTTTGGGAGGTAATTAGGTTATGAGAGTGAAGCCCTCATGACTGGGATTGTTGCTTTTATAAAAGAAACTTCAGAGAGCCTCCTTACCCCTTCTGCCATGTAAGAACACATTGAAAACACAGCAATCTATGAAGCAGAAAATGGGCCCTCATTAGACTCCAATTATGCTGGTGCCGTGAACTTGGACTTCCCAGCCTCCAGACTGTGAGGAATAAATTTCTGTTGTTTAGAAGTCACCCGGTTTATAGTATTTTATTGCAGTAGCCTGAAAGAACTAAGACAAGGTCCATTCCCTCTATTTAAGGGTGGGGTAGATTTTCCTTAAATTAATTAATTAATTAATTAATTTTTTAAGTTTAAGAATACCTGATCCTTTGATATTTGTAGAAGAGGGACAGATGACACTTCTGTCAGGGTTGTTCTTCTTGTGGATATTGAAAGTGTGAGGCTTTCCTGTCCCACTGGGGTTAATGAGCTTGGGGAGCTATACCACCTGCATAGCCTGGCAATAGCCACACTTACACATATATAAACAGGATTAGATTTTGTAATTATTTGTTATATATGTAGATAAAATTTGCACTATGAGATCATTATTCAATATTTAGTGTCAATCTATCTTTCTAAGTAAAAGCATTCTGCTTTTAAAACAATAGTTTATTCAACTGCAGTATTGAGCTTCTTGAAGACAGAGACAAATTATTTATTGTTCCATGGATACTGAATTTTTCCATAAATCATAATCACTACTCAATATTTTCTTTGATTTTAGGTACTATATTTGCACCTGTCTTTTAGATATTCTTCTTTAAATAACTCAGCAAAAATTTTATAAACAAATCTAACATCTCTATTTACGAAGAATATTCGATGTAATTAGAACAATTTTCCAAATAGTTGCATTGGGGCAGAGAGAAATTAAATAACATATTCCTGGTATCATGAGATATATGGAAAAAATGCATGCTACTCATGTCTTGCACTTATTAATATATTCATCTGCTTCTTTAAATACATTTTTGACACATAATTTATAGCATATTTAACAATTTGTACAAGTATTTTTTCTAATATATTTAACCTGTTGTCTTTAGTGAAAATTAACTTCCAAATTAAGCTCATAAATAACTTTCTCAAATATCCTATGATTTCTGAATCTTCAGCCTGTGAAATCATATAACTCTTAAACGACTCTTTTCAAATGTGCAAATTGTGTTTGTTCACACCAACCTGAAGGGCTGTATTTTTGTGAAATTGACTTCTTGGTTCTGTTTTAGCAACTTCTAGAGGCTTCAACAAGGTTTGCCTATTTCAGGTGTGAAAGCATGGATCCAGCAAGTAAGTTATTAGTTTTATCAGTTTACTCCTGTTTCAAGACTGTTTTCCCAGGGGTATGGTAGAAACTCTATTAAAGACACTAGATCCCATTTACTTTCATGTAACAATTTTCTCTCTCAATTTTCTCAGAACTAGATTTTGTTGTTTCTTTTCACTGACCCTCAGACATAAATATAAACAATATATTTATTCATCAATCTACTTGTTAAATTTCATTTTAGGGATGAATAATATAGAATATGATATATTCAAATTTTAGAAATCTTATTTATAATTTCTCTATTAAATTGGTCTCTTTGTATTATGAATAAAAATTATTTGAATATATAGTTACACAAGTGTTTTCTTGTAGGAAATATAACTTGAAACATTAGCTGATTGTATTTACTTTTTTCATTCTTGCACTATGGAAATTATTTTTACTCCAGTTATTTTGGAAATTGCTACTGTGGACACTTATAACTACAGCCTAATGTTTGAAATAATACTTTACTGTCTCAACTGCCAAACGTGTCACCCATCTGTAGTGACCCACATCCTCCCAGCTTGCCTACAAATCCAACCACTAAGACTTATGCTTTGGTTTAAAAACAAAAAACATAACTAGAATCACTGTCATTATTCCATATAATACCTTGCTATATATTTTATTTTCATCTATACTGTTCTCAGCTTAATTTTGCTCCCCTCACTTCATTAATTGTGCTTTGGAAAAATATCACCAGTGATATACTTATTACCAAGTTCAGTGAACACATTTGGTTCTTATCTGTCTTGACCTTTATGAAATATTTAACACTGTTAATCAAGGAGGCAGTAACGCACCAGCCGGTGTGCTGAGGAAGCCTCCTTCTAGAAGACCATGGTTCACCAAAAGGAGAGGCCTCCAAAAGGACATTAAATGTAATTAAGAGGTACAAACTTCTATTTTTGAACTTTCTTTAGCATAAAATCTGCTACAATAGGATGGCATCATCCAAGAGTAAAATATTTTTTTTTGACATGCTAATCGATGTTACAGAAGCTTCTCTAAATGCTGTGAATTCTGCTAGCAAAAACCTCATGAGAATGATTTCTGATTTCAAAAATGGCCGTATCTGTTTTTGGCAAAGCTTCTGGTAATACAGCTGTGAGCTCCAGGCTTCATGTGAATTATTTAATACCCAGAGTCCTTTTGTGTTTTGTAAAAGATAAACTGAATAGAATGTCTTTGTACCCATTTGGAGAGTAGCAAAACTATAAGGAAAATAATTAAAATAGGACAAGTCTTATGAATGGTTTTTTGGAAGACAACACAGAGAGTAATATAAATGTTAATTTTCTGCTTGCATTTGTAATTTCCATTTTTTGTTTTTTTTTCAAATCCCTACTTTCTGTGACTTTTTAAAAATGTTGGTTCAACAGATTATATAGACCAGGTATTTATACATGTTAGATATTGTATCTTATGATTTTGAGATATTACAATGCATTTTTCTTTTTCTTTTCCATCCTGAACTTTATAAGGTAGTTAGGTCAAAAAGATATAAAGGATTATGCTGACAGATATTTGCAGAACAAATACAGTAGTTTATCATAATGCTTGTGCTATATGAAAGTAATAGTCTATTTTTCAGAATCATTCTTGACCGACATGGAGTAAAAACTGTTTGGAATTATTTACGAGATTTCCTTGATGTCGAAATTTAGTGAATTAAAAGGCATTTAGGGCAGTTCTCCACAAATGCATAATGAATAGCAAATACTTAATCTAAGAGAAATCTCCTTAATGTTACCTTTTCAGAATTATTAATCAAAGATGGTCTAAGAAGGAAAATGGAAAGAATTAAGGCCATCTGAGGGTTACAACGAAGAGTTGTATGGAGAGATCGAAGTGAGAGGGGATAAAGAAAAACATTCATGTTGACATATTTGTTCAATATATGTATGTATTGTGGATGGTTTTCAATCATATGTCAATTCTTCAAAGAGTCCACATGGTCCATTTTATTTATATTTTTATTAACGTTATTTATTTTTCTTCATTTTACTTCACATTATCAGTAGCTGTATTATCTTTTTGTTTATTCATTGTATATCATACCATTCTAATACATATTCTAAAACATTAAGAACATACTCATTTATTGCTCTATCCCCAGCACCTATAGCAATGTGTGTTGCATAGAAAATAATCAATATTTCTTGAGTGAATTAGTTTACTCAAGTAGTGACAAACATGGATAGAAACTGAAGTTCTCACTGGTTTTGGGAGTTTCAGAGGAAGCTAAATTATCTCTTGGCCTTTAAGATGGATATGGGTAAATATGAGGAATAAAGAAAACTAGTTTTTCAAGGCCAAAGTAGAAGGTTAATTAACTATGCTTGTCTAAGAAGATCAAGAGAACACCACAAAGAACAACTGTATTTGAAGGGTCCTCTGTCATGAAAACCAGGAATAATTCTGAAACAACATGAGTGGATAGATACAAGGCACAGAAGAAAAACTGTCACAAATTCCAGCTTAAAAGGATGCAAATTATTGACCATTTAACCTTAATGCATTAGCATTTCTTAAGTATTCTGTAGCTTATACCCAACATTGTTTGTGTATGTGAGCTCTGAATAGTCTTACTTTAGTTAATTGATGCCAGAATTTGACATAGACTAGGCTAAATCATAGAGAGAAGGGGGTTAGTGAGAAGGCTGAGAAAACAAAGCTAAAAATGTAGGCAGGGTCCAAATGCCAAGTATGTTAAGTAGTTGTCTTAGTCCATTAGGTTTCTATTAAGAATGCTGTAGACTAAGTGGCTTATAAACAACAGAAGTTTGTTACTTATGGTTCTAGAAGCTGAGATGTCCAAGATCAAGGCATCTGCAGATTCAGTATCTGGTGAGGGCTCACATTCTGGTTCATAGATGGCTGTCTTTTCAATGTGTTCTTACATGGCAGAAGGGATAAAGGAGTTATCTGAAGTCTCTTTTATAAGGGCAATGCTATGGTTTGAAAGTATGTGTTTCTCCAAAATTCATGTTAGAAATTAAACCATGATGTGATAGTATTAAGTACTGAAGCCTTTAGAAGGTGTTTAAGTCATGAAGGAGGATCCCTCCTGAATGGATTAGTGACCTTGTAAAAGGTCTGGAGGGAACTAGCTAGGCCCTTTTGCCCTTAGGCCTTCTGCCATGAGAGGACATGGTATTCAAGGTGCCATCTTGGAAACAGAAAGCAGCCCTCACCAGCCAATGGATGACAGCACCTTGATCTTGGACTTCGCAGCCTCCAGAACTAAAAGAAAATACATCTCTGGTTTTTAGAAATAACTCAGTTGCAAGTATTTTATTATGGCAGCAGGAATGGGCTAAGACAGGAACTAATCCCATCAGTGAAGGCTCTGCCATCATAACCTTATCACCTACCAAATGCCTCACTTCCTAATAACATCCCATTGAGGGTTAGGATTTAAATATTTAATTAAGAGGCACAAACATTCAGTTTATAGTAGTAGTGGTTATTGGGATTTTTTGTTTGTTTGGTTTTTTTT
Source organism: Indri indri (assembly GCA_004363605.1). Taxonomy (NCBI): domain Eukaryota; kingdom Metazoa; phylum Chordata; class Mammalia; order Primates; family Indriidae; genus Indri; species Indri indri. The sequence goes on from RJWJ010005300.1 coordinate 56,282, forward strand.
GCTCCATAGGACAACTGGAAGCCATTAAGATACTTAACTGAAGAAGCAATATGGTATGGGAAGAAGCGATATGGTTTACATCTTTAAAATGTATATTTAAAAAACACTTTGAATTTTAATGGCAGTGTGGAAAATGGATTGGAAGTAGGCAGGGACATAGTTTAATGGGTCATTGCAGTTACCCAGGTTAGTGGTAATTGTAATAATTATCTGACATGAAGCTGTGACAGTTGGGATAGATTGTAAAAGAATTCAAAGGTAATCCAGGAGAGACAGTTGACAAGTCTTGGTAAATGAATGGATGTTGGAAGAGATTAAAATGTTTGGGATAGCTGTTGGTGCCATTTAATAAAGTGATTACCTCACAAAAATAAAAATGAATAGGTTCAATGAAGAACTGTGATGAATTTCATTTTGGACAGGGGAGTTTAACTTGCTTATAATTATTTGAATTTGTCCCTAGGAAAAGAAGGAAGGGGGAAGGACAAAAATAAGAGAAGGCAAACCAAGAGGCTATTTTATTTAGGGTAAGTATAAGAGTTTATGGCCAGTGTAAGAGATAAAAGGGTGAGATATTATACTTAGATGAATGAGAGCATTGTAAGATAGAAAATATCATCAAAATTTGGGATATAATTTTTTATCATTTCAAAAGTAAAGTTGACCTTGGATTGTAAAAGTGGGTGAAATAAGTGAAAAAGAGGAATAAATGGCTCTTTGTGGGGTTATGTAGGATAGGTTGTGAAAAGTGAGATAGAAATGTAAGTAAGCAAAGAAAGAAGAAATTCCTCTTTGGGCCAGAATGAACAACCCAAGATCAGACTTGACCTCTGACCTTAAACAACAGAAAAATTGGGCAAAATAAATGAAATTATTGTTTCCAAAATATTGAAAACAAGGTAACACAAGACTATACAGCTTCACAGAGAGGAAATAAACAGTATTAGCTCTACAGTCACCCAAAATTTCTGCCCAGAACAATTTCCAGAGGCAGGGGAATGCAAGCAAAGCCCTGTGGCCTTGCTGAGTTATAAAAAAGAGACTGAAGTTCAAGGAGGCTGGAGACTGAAGTTCAAGGGAAATTATGGAGAATTCCAGAAAGAAAAATCTCTAGAAATCTGTAGATGGGTTTCTTTGAATTTTTTGCTGGTTAACTGGTCTGGACACGCGTAATGGGAAACTTATCAGGAACATAACCAGACAAGGTCCAATTAGGGGCTTGCGAGTTAAACATTCCCCATACTCAAACAGTGTGGGCAGGCATCCAAGTTCTGATTAGCTACCGTAAAGGGTCCCCAGTGATACTCCAAACTCTCAGTTAGGACCTCTAGTGGTTCACTACTGGGAAATCGTCCTCAAATCATCTGGGGGTTAAAGCTACTCTAGGTTCACTCCAGTAAATCTTTAAAACAAAAGTTTGTAGCAATCACAATCGTGTGCAAGTAATTTACTGCTTCCTAAAATACAGCTTGAAACACTGGAAAGTGTACAGGAAAAAGAAAAATTCAAAATGAAATTTTAACACTGGACCAAGATAGCTGCAGTTGATCACATGGGTTATAAAACCTAGGCCTATAAACTAAAGCTGGTGTCTTGCCTGTGTAACTGGTGTTTGTTAAATATTTTACTGACAGGTGCTGGTTATAAACCTGTTTATCAGATGTAGAACCAAGACACAATGGAATCAATCACTTTCCACCAAACCCTATGACACCTAAACTTTCTCCTGCTCTCTCAAACTATATATTTATTAAATGCCTTATCTTATATACAGCACCCAACATCATTGAGCACCGATCAGGATCAAAAGAATGTAACTGTTCCTTCACTACCCGTTTCTCCCACCTTCTGTGCTATAGGTACCCTCCTGTCAGAAAATGTATATATACTGTGCATCATGTAACTTCCTTTTGAACATATTCTTGCTGTGTACTGAGTCTGTGTTCTTGGGCTTAAGTCCTCAAACTTGGCTCAGGCTAAACTTAACCACGATTTCTCTAAGTTCTAGTGTCTGTCATTTCACTTTTCAGTTGACAAAAGGAAGATAAGAAAACCTAGAAAATCATCAAGGTTTATTCACAATGTTAATTTTTACTAGCTATGCCCAAAGCAAAACATGTGACCTGCACCAACAAAACAAAACAAAAATGGTTTCTAGAAACAGATCCAGAAACAACAGACATGATGTTAAAATAAAACTTGCCTTGGACAAAGGTAAAGAGGCAAGAGAGTTTTATTCAAGGCTTTTGCAAAAGGGGAGAGAGGCCAGAACTCAGGCTGAGCTCAGCTCCACTGAAACAAAAAGCGGGAGAGGCCCCTTCTCCCCAGGGGTTAGTGCTCAGAGTGTGGAGTGTGCTCTGGGCTGAGAACACATATTTATTATTAAAAAATTTTAAAAATCTAAAAAAACTTTTAAAAAACACCAAAAAAACTTACAAAAAATCCGCGTCTCCCCTTCCGGGGACTTTCAATTTTTTTTCTTCCTCTTTTATAAATTAACCCGGTGAAGCCGAGACCTACCTGCCCACCCGCAGCCCCGCAGCAGCTCCAAGAAGGAGCCAAGGGACTGAGGCCTTCCCGCGGCCCAGACTGCCACCGCCACCCTCGCTCCTGGCCGGAAGCCAGAAGCCGGAAACCGGAAGCCAGCGGTGGCGGACTGACCGTTGAGTAGTTTTCGATTCTCGCTGATTTTTGTCCCTCTGCGCTTGCCCCCGCTCCCCTCCACCCCGGCTCCGTCCCCCAGCCCCGGCCCCAGCAGTTGCTCTCCTCTCACTGGAAGGTCGTGGCCTGTGGCCCTGCGGGCAGCCGTAGGGAGAAATGAACCCCAGCGCCCCCAGCTACCCCATGGCCTCGCTCTACGTGGGAGACCTACACCCCGATGTGACCGAGGCTATGCTTTACGAGAAGTTCAGCCCAGTCGGGCCCATTCTCTCCATCCGGGTCTGCAGGGACGTGGTCACCCGCCGCTCCTTGGGCTACGGGTACGTGAACTTCCAGCAGCCAGCGGACGCCGAGCGTGCTTTGGACACCATGAATTTTGATGTTATAAAGGGCAAGCCAGTGCGCATCATGTGGTCTCAGTGTGATCCATCACTTCACAAAAGTGGAGTAGGCAACATATTCATTAAAAATTTGGACAAATCCATTGATAACAAAACACTGTATGATACATTTTCTGCTTTTGGTAACATCCTTTCATGTAAGGTGGTTTGTGATGAAAATGGTTCCAAGGGCTATGGATTTGTGCACTTTGAGACACAGGAAGCGGCTGGAAGAGCTATCGAAAAAATGAATGGGATGCTTCTAATTGATCACAAAGTATTTGTTGGACGATTTAAGTCTCGTAAAGAAAGAGAAGCAGAACTCAGAGCTAGGGCAAAGGAGTTCACCAATGTTTACATCAAGAATTTTGGAGAAGACATGGATGATGAGCACCTTAAGGATCTCTTTGGCAAGTTTGGCCCTGCCTTAAGTGTGAAAGTAATGACTGATGAAAGTGGAAAATCCAAAGGATTTGGATTTGTAAGCTTTGAAAGGCATGAAGATGCACAGAAAGCTGTGGATGAGATGAATGGAAAGGAGCTCAATGGAAAACAGATATACGTTGGTCGAGCTCAGAAAAAAGTGGAACGGCAGACAGAACTTAAGTGCAAATCTGAACAGAGGAAGCAAAATAGGGTCACCAGATACCAGGGTGTTAACGTTTATGTGAAAAATCTTGATGATGGTATCGATGATGAATGTCTCTGGAAAGAGTTTTCTCCATTTGGTACAATCACTAGTGCAAAGGTTATGATGGAGGGTGGTCACAGCAAAGGGTTTGGTTTTGTATGTTTCTCTTCCCCAGAAGAAGCCACTAAAGCAGTTACAGAAATGAATGGTAGAATTGTGGCCACCAAGCCATTGTATGTAGATTTAGCCCAGCGCAAAGAAGAGCGCCAGGCTCACCTCACTAACCAGTATATGCAGAGAATGTCAAGTGTACGAGCTGTGCCCAAACCGGTAATCAACCTCCACCAGCCAGCACCTCCTTCAGGTTACTTCATGGCAGCTATTCCACAGACTGAGAACCGTGCTGCATACTATCCTCCTAGCCAAATTTCTCAACTAAGACCAAGTCCTCGCTGGACTGCTCAGGGTACCAGACCTCATCCATTTCAAAATATGCCTGGTGCTATCCGCCCAGCTGCTCCTAGACCACCATTTCGTACTATGAAACCAGCTTCTTCCCAGGTTTCACGAGTCATGTCAACACAGTGTGTTGCTAATACATCAACACAGACAATAGGTCCACATCCTGCAGCTGCTGCTGCTGCAGCTAGTCCTGCTGTCTGCATCGTTGCACAGTACAAATATGCTGCAGGAGTTTGTAATCCTCAACATCTTAATGCACAACCACAAGTTACCATGCAACAGCCTGCTATTCGTGTACAAGGTCAGCAGTCTTTGACTGCTTCCATGTTGGCATCTGCCCCTCCTCAAGAGCAAAAGCAAATGTTGGGTGAACAGCTGTTTCCTCTTATTCAAGCCATGCACCCTGCTCTTGCTCACAAAATCACTGGCATGTTGTTGGAGATTGATAATTCAGAACTTCTTCATATGCTTGAGTCTCCAGAGTCTCTCCGTTTTAAGGTTGAGGAAGCTGTAACTGTACTACAAGCCCATCAAGCTGAAGAGGCTGCCCAGAAAGCAGTTGACAGTGCCACTGGTGTTCCAACTGGTTAAAATTGATCGGGGGCCACGAAAAGAAACTCGTGCTTCACTGAAGAAAAATATCAAAACATTGAAAAAACTTAAATATTTTGGAAAAAAATTGCAAAATATAAAATAAATAAAAAAGGAAAGGAAACTTTGAACCTTATGTACTGAGCAAATGCCAGGTCTAGCAAACATAACGCTAGTCCTAGATTACTTATTTATTTAAAAACAAAAACCACAAAGCAATAGTAAAATATAAAAACAAATTAATGTTTTATAGACCCTGGGAAAAAGAATTTTCAGCAAAGTACAAAAATTTAAAGCATTCCTTTCTTTAATTTTGTAATTCTTTACTGTGGAATACCTCAGAATGTCAGTTCTGTTTTAAGTAACTAAACTGGTAACTGAGCAAGGAAACAATTTGGATTATAAAATTCTTGGTTTAATAAAAATTCCTTAAACGGTGGGGGGGAAAAAAAAGGAGAGATTTTAATGTTCAGGGTTGATAGGATTGTAGCCCATCTGTATTGTAGCCCACTGACTTTACCCAAAGGAGAATTTTCTCATATCTTCATGACAATATGTAGATTTACAAGTTGGAGATACCCACCAAAGTTAGGCTTCTACCCTCCCACAGAAATTGGGAGAGAGAATCTTTATCTTTTTTGATGATTACACTTCAAAGGGATGGCTCAGGTCCTTGAGAAAGACAGTCTTGAGTTGTAAAACCAAAGTGGCAGAAAAAGAAATTGCAACCATGTGTTTTTCTAAATAAGTGCTCTGAGAAAAGGGAGTGGAGGGATGACCTTCCTCTGTGGTTAGTTCATCTGTGTTCTGTAAGGGCAAGTGTGAAAGGGATGTCAGGGGCCTAGAGGCAGAGAGAAGTCTGTCTAAAGTTTAGTCAAGCTGAGGAAAATATTAATACCATCTTGTTCAATGATCAATCTAGCATTCAAAAACGTTAGAACAGCTATTTTAACAAAGTATAAGTATTTAAAGTAAAATATGAACATACTGAAGAGAGAAAAGGAAGAAAGAACAAAATTAAGTATGCCCAAATAAAAATATATCTTTAATGAAAATTTTATTACATGAGAGGGACAGCAGGTAAGGCATTGTAGAAGAAATAGTGAGATAGAAGACAAAGCAATGGGAGCTATCTAAAATGAAGCATAGAGGGAAAAACACTGCAAAAAATTTGACAGAACCTCAGTGACCTTTGGGGCAATATTATACAATGTAACATGTATTCATATTGTCTCAAAAGAAGGGCAGAACAGAAAATATATTTAAAGAAATAAGGGTTAAAATTTTTCAAAATTTTATGAAGACTGTTCATCCATAGATCCAAGAAGCTCAATGAAATCTCAAATGGGATAAACAATCACACACAGAAATATGTCCTCAACATATAAAACACAGCTCAGTCAAATGTTGGAAGTCAGTGATAAAGTATTAAAAGTGCCCAGAGAAAAAAGAATCATAATATACAGAGAAATAAAAATATAGTTATTATTTCTCTCAAAATTCTTGAGAGAAGCCAGAATATTAAATATTAAATGAGTTTTTTAAAGTACTAAAAAAGTAACATTTTCAAATGAGAAACCTATAGACCAAAAAATACTCCTCAAAATGAAGACAAAATAATTTTTTTAAAGATGAACACTACAACAAATGTTAAAGAAATTTCTTCAGGTGAAAGGGGAAATAACAGTATATAGAAATTTCTTTATTTAGAAAGGAATGAGGGATGCTGAAAATGGCAAATATATGAGTAACCATAAAATAATTTTGAAAGTTTTAAAATTTCTTTAAAAGATAATTGTTTAAAAGTATCAATGTATTGTATTTAGACTACATAGAAGTAAAAGTTATTAACAAATAGTACAAGGAATGTGAGGGGAGACATGATGATGTTGTAAGTACTTACTATTGTAAATACTCTGATGTTCTGGTAAGTGTATAACACTCAGCTTTCTGGGGGAAAAATCCTGATTGATAGCATTTTCTCACTTCTATTTTGTAAATACTACTATTATAGTCTGACCTGAAGCCACTAAAGGACATTAGTGATGTGGAGCTGGGAAAAAATATGCACCTTTGTTCCCCAGGTGGTGTATGCCTGCATAGCACATCACTAATTGCAAGGATCACAGATTATATGTAAAATGCTTCATAAGAATGTCAGGTTTTAGTGTGAAAATGTTAGTTCTTGGTGTGCTCATGGCTGAAGAATGACCAGACACACCAAAGTAAGGCAAGCACGAAAATGAGGTTTATTGAGGAGAGAAAGACAAGATTATAGGGCAAGAGCACGATATAGGTTTACAGAGAGTGATACATACACCGCAGATGACGACCAGACCCATTGTCACAGCAAAGGGAGAGCAAAGGGAAGGGCACCAAAAGGGACTTGGTTATGGTCTGCATCTTGTTTTATACTGCCTGCATTGGGACTTCCCTAGTGGCTCAGATGTCGCCATGGAACCACTTTGATTGGACACTTGGAAGTTTTATTACTGTACATGCAGGTTGTTCCAGGTCAATTTCCAGACTCTATGCTACCTATGCTGCTTGGCCCATGGGCTAAAGAGTCCTCTGTATTCTTTTGCAGCTGGTGCACTAAATTCTGATTGGCAGATTTGTAGGATTTTGCCTCCTCCTCCAGGTATGGCAGTAGCTCAGAGCAGGATTAGAGTGGGGTAGGACCAAAATGGGGGCAACGGTACCCACTTTTGTCCCTAGGAGACCCAGAATCCTTTGCTATCTCCCTAAGGAGAAGGCAGATGATAATTAAAGATATGTATTGTAAAATTTAGAGCATCCATGAAATAATAACTATTATCATTATTATAACAAAACAAAGAGGCATTGCTAACAAGTCAATGGTGAAAATAAAATGGAACCCAAAAGATGGAAGGGAGGTTTAATTAAAAGGCAGGAAATGAAGAAAATATGAACAAAAAATAGATGGGAAATATAAAAATAGCTAAGTAAGTAGGAACAGGAATAGACTGATAAGATGCGGTAACCAAAAATCTAACTGGTAAAGGGAATCCTGAGTTCATGGTACAGGCATGTGATATATTCCTCCCAAAGAGAAGCTATGAAGTTTCTGATCAATACCAGTCTTTGTTATCAGCTCAGCTCAGAATTTTTATCTAACTTCTTTGGAAGAATATCTTTAAATAAAACAGTGATAAGGGATAATAGGAAAGGACTCTGATATACGACAGAGTTCTGGGTTTTATCACCAATACAAAACAAAACAAACATTGAAAAAGTAAAACATAAATAAATGAATTAATTAAATACAGTCTAATCAATACTTCAAGGATTTTCATCTTCCTGTGTTTGGAAAATTAACTTGGCAATGATTGACTGACTCTCACCTCCCAAATCTGTTTTTAACAGTCCATAAAGTATCTTTTGGTTTAAAACTGTGAATAGAAAAGTGTGAACAGGAAGCAAAGTTTTAATTGGTAGAAGAAAATAGGCAAAATATTTTCCAAACATGTGGCGTTCAGAGTGACTTGCTTCATTGTTTGTCTGCTTTGAGTTCATTCATCATCATGATTATCTTCATCGTCATCATCATATCTGGCATTTATATAGTGCTAACGATGTGTCAGAGACACATAGAAATTGTGCATTTTTAATATTAAATTATCTGCATAATAATTTCAATAGTTAGCTACTATGATTATACATACATTACAGATAAGGAAACTGAGGGACAGAGAAGTTAAGGAATTAACTGAAAAAGCAGCAGAGCTTTTGAACCCAGTCAATCTAGGTCCAACTACTCTGCTATGCTCTATGCAGATCACAACACATAGACTAATCTAATTTGTCAGTTATTTCATCTCAGGAAGCTATACTTACTCTGATCTGTTTTTCACTTCCCACAAACAGTACTTGGATATATTCAGATATTTACAACTATGCACAGCTTAAAACAAGCCCATTCTGAATCAAGTCAGCTCACTTGTTAGGATCATACTTTGGTGATACCAAAATTTAACACCTTGAAGCATCCAGCTTCACTCTGTTATTAATTTATTGACAAAGAACAAAGTTACTTGAGAGAGAAAGGAAATTTAAGAAAACAAAATTTTACACACACACACACACGCACACACACACACACACACACACACACACATATATATATATATATATATATATATATATATATATATATATATCGTAATTCACATTGTTCCTGAACTAAAGGATTTCCAGTGGAGAGTTATTTTCATGTATCTTGGCCCTGGTGACAATGACAGTTTGGGAAGTAAGGCCAGAACATGGAAACTTACCAGTCATTGCTGAGGGTTAAAATAAATTTGGAATTTTAATTTGAAGAGTTTCATACATATTTTATAAACTTCTGGTACGAGCAGTTAAGGAACAGCATGTATTCAGTGGTGTGAACATAATACAATGCCTTTAACACAGAAACCATGAATAACTTCTTTCTAAGATTTTTTATTAAAGTAGTCAGGACAAAGAAGTTTCATTTCATAGATCATTTCCCTATATTTTACTGAAGTTAAAATGGAATTAGAGCAGTTCACTTTGTTTCAGACTCACCTTGAAGACCATTCAAGGCTTCACTAGTTAGGTAATATGAGGACATGTTCATATGATTTGGGGAGAGCCGGTCGCTGCAATTCTTCACTACTGTTAAACTTATTTAGTCCACAACAATTTCACCATTGACACTAATGAGTGATGGACAAGATTGAACCTCAGACAGGACTAAAGACTGGGCCTGCCAAGGAATGCTCCTGGAAAACAGGTATTTATCTCACCCTGTTTCAAAGTACAATAAATTCTCAGAAGTGTGCTGAGAGTTTTGGCCAGAGTCTCTATAGCAAAGGTCTCTAGGATGGTCAGGCACCAGCCAGGTGGGTATACAGACTTCACGTAATCAGAGGAAGGGAGCTTTTACTCCCAGTGGAATCTGCACTAAGTGTGAGTGAGCTCATCCACAGCTGACAGTTGCAATGCGGAGCCGTGGAGATCTAAGGAGTATATGTTTTGCTATTTCCTTCTTAATGTTCTCAGAGAAGTTACATATCACTTTCTGCTAAAGAAAATACACCTGCTATTTTTGGGGTATCACTTCATTGTCCCATCATGATAGATGTGCATCTTAAAAATCATTGTTTCTGTAACACAGCACACTCCCTATGTTCTGTTATCAGAAATTAGAATTCCATGTATTTTAGTTCATTTCTATATGTGTTAAATGCACACATTAATGGGAACCTAGACTGAATATTTACTCTAGATAAATTAAGAAATCCTGTCCATGTTTTCCAGAAGTGCATATTGGGTGGGAGAAAGAGACCTGCAAATTAAATGGCACTGGAAGATTGTAAAAATTTAATTCCCCCAAATTAAAATTGGATGCATCTGACTTGTTAAGTACTTGTGCGAAATTACTGTTTTGAAATTAAAGTAAATTAGAGTGTTATTAACATTTAAAAATAACAGATGGGTCATAATGTTTTTAAAAATAAGATGTTAAATTGTGAAAACTGTGCTGATCCACATATTTATTTTTTTTATTTCAGCATATTATCGGGGTACAAATGTTTAGGTTACGTATATTACCCTTGCCCCCCCCCCCGAGTCAGAGCTTCAAGCGTGTCCATCCCCCAGATGGTGCGCATTACACTCATTATGTGTGTATGTACCCATCCCCTCCTCCCCCCTCCCATCTACCTGATGCCCAATGAGTGTTATTCCTATGTGTGCACTTAGGTGTTGATCAGTTGAAACCAATTTGATGGTGAGTACATGTGGTGCTTATTTTTCCATTCTTGGGATACTTCATTTAGCAGAATGGGTCCACATATTTAGTTATTAATAATATGAAATCTGCATCACTAAAGATTTTTGAACTGTTTTAAGAATGACAGAATGACCTTGTAAGTTTGAAGAGAAAATATAGCTATGTTTAATTGCTTATTTAATTATTGATGAATTTTTAAAATTCTATTATATGAAAAATAATGTTATGTGATAACTAAAAGCAGAAACTGGAAATGAACTCTTGTCTGTGATTCCAGGGACACAAGTTAGTAGCTGTTCACTTATTACACTGTAAAAAAAAAAAAAATCACAGGCTGGGTAATTAATAAACAATAGGAATTTATTTCTCACTGTTCTGGAGGCTGGGAAGTCCAAGATCAAGGCACTGGCAGTTTCAGTGTCTGGTGAGGACGCCGTCTCTCTGCTTCCAAGACAGCACTTTGTGGCTGCATTCTCCAGAGAGGATGAACACTAAGTCCTCACATGGCAGAAGAGACAGAAAAGGCAAAAGACTGAATGGTGCCTGAAGTCTAATTGATACAGGACTTAATTCATTCAAGAAGGAGGAGCCCTTAAGACCTAATCACTTCTTAAAGTCCCCGTATTTTAATACTATTGCACTGGGGATTAAGTTTAAACATATGAAATTGGGGGACATGTTAGGACCATTACGGTGGTTTCTATTTTAGCAAATGACTTAAAATATTTGTGGTTTGATTTTTTCATCAATAAAATGCAGATATTAACACATATTTTAAAACATCATCATAAAGATTATCAATACAAGTAAGATGTTTAATACAGTACATAAAATATGCTATTTATCTAGTAACATGATTATTATTACCATTGTTATCATTGTTATAAAAAGGAGCAAATACATTTACAGAGTGCATTATGTGTCAGAAATTATTCTTATGCTTTTCATGTGTTAATTTATTTTGTTATTATTAGCTTTGTTTTCTTTTCGTAATTTACTGAATTTTAATGGTACATTAGCAGCTTTAAAAACTACCAAACTCCAAGAATGAAAGTTCTCAAAAACCTCTTAAAAAAAGAGTTAATATATAATTTTCCTAATTTTATGAAAGCAAAGTTATGCAATTATTTTAAATTACATAATAATTTGAAAATATCACATCATTATTATTCTAAAAATAAAGTAATCCAAATGTTATTCATCTTTGTGCCTGACAAATCCATTTTTCTAGTAATCATTTTTATTTTATATTTCTTAACACTCTAAAAGATAGACGTTATGGATGGTACTGCATATTTATTCCCCAAAGCCATAAAACATAGATAAAGTCACTTTCAATTTTTGTGCAATGTGCCACATTGGTTTATATACATATTGTATTTTCTCAGAAGCTTGACAATTTATCTCTTTTCTTAAAATGAAAATAGCTTTATTTTTCTATAATAAACACAATTTTCCTCATTTTAGAAAAATTGGAATAAAGACTATCATAATAAAGAAAATTAAAATTACTCAATATATCGAACCACCACCCAGAGTACATGTTGTCATCTTGGTGGCATTATTCTCTCCAGTATTTTTTAGGTGAAGGATGAGATTCTGGCACCAGACTGCCTGGTTTTGAATACTGGGTCTTCCACTTCTCAATGTGTGAATCTGGACAAGTTGTTCATAAGCCTTAGTCCCATCATCTGTAAAATGGGTATAATCATTTCATAAGCCTCAAAATGTTGATGTCAGAATAAGCAAAATGATTTAAATAAAAGTGCTTGGCATATTTCCTGGCGATAAATAAGCACTTTAATAATTGTTTTGTATTATTTTTATCACTAACATTGAAAACCTAAAAAAAATCATGCTTTTCTTTTTCTACCTTATGTCATATTGCAGTAATAATTCCCTAAGAGTGACGCTTTATCTAATTTACATTAATTGATGCATGCAATGCCCTTCTGAACAGGACAATTGAATACCTTATCTACTCTGCCTTCTGCCAGGGAGGCTCTTGGAACTCTTATTGCCCCGCCCTGCCCCTCTCCCCAGAAGCTACAGAATAGTTTCTATGTACTCCCTATATGATTTTATTTTATTTTATTTTTATTTTTTATTTTTTATTTTTTTTATTGTTTGTTGTTTATAGGGGTACAGATGTTTAGGTTACGTATGTTGCCGTTGCCCCCCCTTCCCCCCAAGTCCCGGTCCCAAGCGTGTCCATCTCTCGTAGGGTGCGCATTGCACCCTTTGTGTATGCATATATCCGTCCCCTCCTCCCCCTCGCCCCTCCCCCTTCCCCTTCCCTCCCTACCCGACATCCAATAGATGTTATTCTTATATGTACACTTATGTGTTGTTCAGTTACTACCAATTTGATGGTGAGTAGATGTGGTGCTTGTTCTTCCATTCTTGGGATACTTCGCTTAGTAGAATGCGTTCCAACCCTATGCAGGAGTATACAAGAGGTGCTATATCACCATTGTTTCTTAAAGCTGAATAGTAC
>RJWJ010005301.1:0-37801 GCA_004363605.1 Indri indri
ACCCTGGTCTGACATCTCGAATATCTTGAACTGGAAACCTGTTGTATTTAGGTTGCATTTATAATTCAGAGAAAGTCTGAGTTTGTGACTTAAAGAGCAATAGAAGTAAGTTTGCAAGAGGCTGAGAGCAACTGCCCATATATAAATGAAGTCACAGAATATAAAATCTAAAAAGAAAACTGATTACACTGAGAGGCAGTAATTGCAAGTTTCTCAGGTGCAGTCCCAGAGCCTTTTACCTAACCAGTATAGGCCCTGGACACCTAGTTACTAGATTTAAAAGCTGCCAATCTAAGAGGAGAGGGAGAGAGACTGAGAGCCTGGGTTTGAATCTGGCATAGTTGTTCACTAGCTACATGTGCGGTATTAGGCAAGTTACTTCACCTTGCCCAGCCTAGGTTTTCTGTAAAATATTAATAGATACACTAATATCTCATTTATGGGACTTATTGCTTGCATAAATGAGATAAAGTTTGATAAGTGCCTGCTACACAGATGCTCAATAAATTCTATCTATTCCCCCCCGCCCCAGCCACCATCATATCTGTGTTTCTGTGTGTGTGTATGTGTCTTTCTCTAATGGTCTACTTATCCACAATCATGAACATTTTTATTGCCGTTTTTAATATCAGGTACAGTTTTGCTGTCTAGTCTCCAATTTGATCACTCATGAGAATACTTAAATTCAATTCAGCAAGTGGTAGGATCTTTGTGGTTCCCATCCTTCCCATCTAATTGTCATGGATTAGGATTTTGAGAGCTCATCCTGGATTATCCAGGTGGGCTCTAAATCCAATGTCAAGTGTCCTTATAAGAGCGAGGAAGAGGAAGATTTGACAGAAGAGGAAGAGGAGGCCATGTGACAATGGACACAGAGATTGGCCACAAACTAAAGAGCTCCTGGAGCCCCCAGAAGCTGGAAGAGGCAAGGAACAGATTATCTCAAGAGTCTTAGGTGGGAGTACAGCCCTCCAATCCTTTCACTTTAGACTTCTGGCCTTCAGAACTATGAGGGAAGAAATTTCTCTTGTTTTAAGACTTCCAGTTTGGGATAATTTGTTATAGATGCCACAGGAAACTAATACAGTGGCTAATTGAATAAGGGAAGTAAGTAACAGGGAGGACCCTGAGATATCTGCCAGCTTCTGGTTTGGGTGATTGGAGTAGAAAATGGGCCCTTCGCCAAGTGTGGAAATAGAAGAGCAGGTTTGAGGAAGAAGTTGGTGAATTCAGTTTTGGACATGCTGAGTATCCAAACAATCTTCCATGGGTCTCTTGCACTCCTATACATCTTGCTGAATATGGTAAGAATGCAAAGCCTTGACCAGTCTTTACCGGGCCCATTTCTCAGGCTTCTTTTTGCAGTGAGCAGCCTTGAGGGACTCCTTCCAGGACAAACAGCAGGATTGCTCACTGCTTGCTATAAACCAGTAGGCTCCTCAAGCTCCACGTCCCTTTCCTCTAAGGCAATCCACTGCATGTGCAGGCCTCCATCTGGCCCTCCATTTCACCTCATGGGACTCGGCTGCAGAGTAAGTGGCATCAACATGCTGATGCCCATGCTGCTGCCTGTGCTGTGAGTAATAAGGACCTTTGTCTCTGACCCAGGAGTCTTGTTTCTTCTGCCTGCATCCATAAAACAGTAACAGGCTAACTTATTAGCTTGAAAGTAGTGTAAAATCAGACCTCAACTGGACCCTGAGTTGAGGGGCCTTGGTATCTTCCTGTTTCCTGGAAACACTAAAAGGGGAGTTGAATAAATGGGTCTGTAGCTCACCAGAGGCATTTGGGCTAGATATAACAGATTCAGAAAATCATCGGCTCAGTAGTCACAGCCAAAGCCATGAATTTAAATCATGTCGTCCAGGAAAATTTTATTAAGTGAGATAGAAGAGAAGAGGAGAGGCGAGAAGGGAAGGCTAAAGAAACCTAAGGAACACTGACATTTACAGGGCTAGGAAAAGAACTCGAAGAGTAGACAAAAATGATTCAAATACTTTCCTACTTACTCAGCCTCTGTATCTCAGTAATCATTCACTCATTGTCTCTGACTCCCTTGCCTTCTTCCCGTGTCTAATCAGTGTCAATTCCAGCTAATCTTTGAGTCACACTTTGTCCCACATCCATCCTTTCCATTCCCAGCTGACATGCTAGTTTAGACTCCACATCCATTGCATAAATTCCTTGCAATAACCTCTTAATTGGTCTCTTTGCTTTTTGTGAATACCCGTTACAATTCATCCTACACAGTGCTACCAGATTAATTTTCTTAAAATATTCCTTGGACTGACTCACTCTCCCTGGTTAGAAACAGTCAATTGTTCCCTAGTATGTTTGCAATTCCTGTTCTTTCTTTCTCTACCCATTGACCCTGATTCTTAATGCAAAACAGGAACTGGCATCATAAGGAATAAAATTTAATTATGAGAGAGAAGCAAAGGACAGGGGAAGAATAAAAAAGAAAAGATCACACTTAGGTTGTGAGGAGGGGTTGGCTTTGTGGGATATTGGCTGAGTCTTGCTCAGGGGTGAGCAAACTACGGCCTGTGAGCCAAATACAACCTACCACCTGTTATTGCTGGTGAAATTTTATTGAAGTACTGCCACACCCATCATTTACATATTCTTTATGGCTGCTTTTGTGCTACAACTGCACAGTTCAGTAGATGCAACAGAGCCTATCTGGCCCTTTACATAAAAAATTTGCCAATCCCTGGTCTAGTTATAGTTTCAATATGTGAGAGATATTAGACTTCCAGGAATGTTAAAAAGGATATTTTAAGAAGTGATTCTTGGGATTACCAATTGGATCCCTGTGGGCAGCCTTTGAAATATTTCAGTAAAGATGTGAATTACTTTTAATTGCTGTACTGTTTCTATGAATATGTCTTCTCAGACTCTGAGCCATGAGCAATTCCAATTAAATTTCCTTCATGTATTGATCCCTTACCATCTTTGTTTACACTGTTTCTTTCTCTCTCTCTCTCTCTCTTTCAATTTCTCCTCACATTCCCATGTATACCTTATGGCTTTAAATCTCTTCCTTCAAATTCCAACTCAAGTTCACTCCCCTTTGATAAACTTCATCTGTCCTTTACTTCTCACAGTAAGCTCTCACATGACGAAAGCTACAACTAATCAGTGCTCCCCCATTCAAGCCTTATGTACTGCTACATATTTTTGCTAGTGTGGAGCTTTCTCCCTGTGAGATCATGAGAACTGTGTCTTATGTATCTTTTCATCCCTCACAGCTTCTGGCAAAGGGACTTGCATAAAACTGTTCTTGATAAATTACCTTATAAACAGTGAGCAGGAGAAATACGAGAAAACAGATTTGACCAACTTCTAAGCATTACAGAAATATTATACCCAAACATTTTCACACATTAGTGTCTGTTCAGTTTTTAAGCAACTGAATTTATTGCGTAAAATCCTCAATCTTGTAATGAGAACATGAGGGTGATTGGGCTATGTTTTGCCTTGTTGATTGCTAGGCTTGGTTTGGTGTTCCCTTCTCCTTAACCCTTCCTGAAGCCACCTGTGCAAAGGAGAAGGGATTCCATAAAAATGGCCAACAGGTTGAGAACAAATCCTCAACATCACTAATCATTAAGGAAATGCAAATTAAAGTCAAAATGAGACATCACCTTTCATCTGTTAGAATGACTGTTATCAAAAAGACAAAAGTTAACAAGTGTTGGCATGGATGTGAAGAAAAGGAAACCCTTGTACACAGTTGGGGGGGATGTAATTAGTATAGCTATTATGGAAAACAGTACGGAGGCCCCTCAAAAAATTAAAAGTAGAATATCATACGATCCAGCAACCTTACTACCGGGTAGATACCCAAAGTAAATGAAATCAGTATGTCAAAGAGATATCTGCATTCCATGTTTACTGTCACAATAGTCAAGGCATGGAATCAACCTACATGCACATCAAAAAATGAATGGATAAACAAAAGATGGTGTGTGTATGTATGTATGTGTGTGTGTGTGTGTGTGTGTGTATACACACACACACACACACAATGGAATACTATTCAGCCTTAAAAAAGAAGGAAATTCTGTTATTTGTTACAACGTGTATGAACATGGAGGACCTTAAGTTAAGTGAAGTAAGTGAGGCACAGGAAGACAAATACCACATGATCTCACACGTGGAATCTATTTGTATGCAATCTCACAGAAGTGGAGAGTAGGTGGTGGTTACCAGGGACTGGGGTGGTTGAGGGGGATTGGGAAGATGTTGGTCAAAGGATACGAAATTTCAGTTAGATAGAAGGAATAAATTCAAGAGATCTATTGTACAACACAATGACTATAGTTAATAACATATTGTGTCTTGAAAAATGCTGACAGGGGATTTAAAGTGTTCTCATAACAAAAATGATAATATGTGAGGTTATCATATGTTAATTGGCTAGATTTAGTCATTCCACAATGTATATATACTTCAAAACTTGATGATGTACATGGCAAATACATACAATTTTATCTGTTAATTTAAAAAATTAAAAAAAAAAACAAAGAGAGGGGTCTTCTCAGATAGCAGAACAGTTCTGTGGTCAAGAGTGCAGCAGTCTTCCATTAGAGCAATTGTGATTATGGTGAAAGTGTGGGCTAATGCCCTAATTTTCTGTTTTAGGGCACAGGTCTTCTGCTGTTGTTCCCTATGTTTTTCTATTTTTTAAAAAACTTTTTATTGATGTATAACAGACACATATAAAAGTATACTTAAGTGTATAGCTCAATGAATAACACAAACTGAACATAACTGTGTAACCAGCTCCCAGATAAATAGAACATGATCCATATCAAGAAATCTGTGTCATGCTCTCTCTCAGTCACTAGCTCCCCAAGTCACTCTGTAAGGGGATGTTAACTGATTTGTACCAGCCTTGACTAGTTTTACCAGGTTTTGTATTTTATATAGATGGAATCATATAGCATACAACTTTTGTACTTGGCTTCTTTTGTGTGTGAGATCCATTCATAGCGTTATGGGCAGTTGTAGCCTGTTCATTCCTATTGCTTTGTAATGAATAAATCAATATATTTATAAGATGGAATACTATCCATGTTATTTTCATTAACAGCATCTTATATTGAAAACCCTGAGAGCTCAGCTGCTGAAAGTTAAGTCCAATGCTGCAACGAACAGTGTTGTTCTCAAATCTTTAATTTCACAAAGACTTAACGGCATCAGTGTCTTGCTTAAGGATGTTATCTCAGGTACTATATCAGCTTCTGAGCCAGGAAAACCTGTTTTGCTTCATATCTGTTATTGGTTTTGCAACAAAATCATAATCTTTCCAATTCCATTGTTAAATATCATTGTTGATCTTAGAAGTGTATTCATTCAGCTACATCTTTTCAGAATAAAAATAGAGTAACCAAAAAATCCAGCATTTATATTAAAGTAACTTGATTGGTTCCTTCTAAAATGGAGGTACCCCTCCATTAAAGTGCCTGCATGAATGTGTCTTTTTTAGAAGTCTATTGAGGCATAATTTACTTATAGTAAAATTTGCCCTCTTTAATACGGTTCTGTAAGTTTTGACAAGCACGTAGAGTTTTGTAACCACCACCACGATCAAGACACACAAAAGTCCATTGCACTAAAAAGTTCCTTTGTACCCCTTCATAGTTAACCCTTACCCCAAATTCTATTCCCTGGCAACCACTGATTTCATATAAGTGTAAAAATGATTTTTCCACTACTTTGCTCGAGACAGGTGAGCAGCACAAGGTCTGGCTCCTTGTTCCCGCTCCTGCATTCACATGCGGCCTCCCCCTGCCCCAGCCATGCTGGCCTCCTCCGTGCCTTGTACTGTCCACACTCCCACCCACAGGTCTCACCCTGTTGGTCATTTCACCTAGAACTTCTTCTCTTCCTTCTGTACCCAGTCAACTCCCACTCATCCTTAAGCTCTCAGCTTCGACATCGTTTCCTCAAGAAAGCTCTTCCTGACTAGTTCAAACCCCTCCACAAAGCACTGTGCACATATCAAAGCAGCAATTCTACATTTGTTTGTGGACCAGTTGATTAATGCCTATCTTCCCCATTAAACTGTGAGCTACACGAAGGCAGGCACTCTGTCAGGTTTTGCTCATGGTTGCATCCTGAGCAGACAGCACAGGAGCAGTTACTCAATAAAGACTAAGTAAATGAATACATACTTTGAAGCCAGTACTGTTCTAGATGTTTCCCTTTGATTCTTTCAAGGGGGCAATAAGGTCGATACTGTTTCTGTTTTACTGATGTGATGATCTTAACTACATCCACAAATTCTTGACAATCTTCCCTCCAAAGAGTGGAGCCTAATCCCCCTCCCATCCAATGTAAGCTGACTCCCATAAAAGGCGTTGCTCTCTCTTGGGTCACTCACTCTGGGGAAAGCCAGCTGCCATGTCCTGTGGACACATCAAGCAGCCCTATGGAGAGGCCCATGGAGCAAGGAACTGAAGGCTCCTGCCAACAGCTATGTGAGTGAGTGAATGAGTGAAGTGGATCCTTCAGCCTCTCAGTCTTCGCATGACTGCAGCCCTGGCCAATATCCTGGCCACAACCTTATGTAAAACTCTGAGCCAGAGCCACTCAGTGACGTTACTCCCAGATCCCAGACCCACAGAAACCATGTGAGAGAATAAATGTTTGTATTTTCAAGCTACTAAATCTGGGGATAATTTCTTGCACAACAATACAGAACTGGAAGAACCGAGGAGGGAAATACAGCAAATTTAAGTAACTTGTTTAAGGTCACACAACTAGTTAGTGGCAGATCCAGATCTAAACACAGGTCAGTGTGGCTCTGAAGCCCATATGTTCTGCACCATGCCATGCTTAGTCTGGCGTGCTTAGAATGGCAATACTAAGTGTGGCATGCTAAAGATGCTTAGTATGGCAAATGCCCAATCACTTTACAGTGCTATTATAAACTCTTTGCAGATTGGTTTATGTTACAGTTCCAGGAGGTTGCTTTCTGGATTTCCAAAGAAGCTGCTGACTGGAGGATTTTCTAAGAGAATGGTTAGTAAAAAGGCAATTCTAATGAAGAAATGAAGTTTACTGTACTATTTAAAGAATTTCTGTTATGATGTTTTGGCAAAAGAATAGATCAAATCAGGTTTGTTATAAGTTAGAAAAGAGATAACTTAAAAGTAACTTTTTTCTTTAGTTCACTATTACGGTATTATAAAATAGTTTTCATAGTGTGAATGGATTATACTATATTGCTTGATGTTACATATATTTAATACATTTAGATGTATTTATATTATGTACTATACATATTTAATATATGTATATATTTAAATACTTATAGTTAGCATTTATGAAGGAATGACTAAAATTCAGTATCCGTTTTCTTAGTTATCATTCCATAGGCCTAAACCTTACAGCAGGCAAAGATTTCTTTTCTTAAACAGAACACAAAACATACCAACCTTAAAACTCATATTCTCTGTTACTTTGATTGTACATGTCCTTTTGGGGCATATTCAGTCATAATGGAACCCGGCAGCATTTAACTAAAAAGCATTTTGATGTAGGTTCCAGTCATACCTAATTAGCCACTGTAACCTATTTTCGTGTATGGTGCCCAGTGGACTTCCAGTCTATGCTCATTAGACCTAATATCTTCACCCCATCGCCCTGGAAGAACTCATTTCCCTTCCATTTTCCTAATCAAATTAATAAATCACTCCAATACTTCTTAGTTTCTTTATAAAAGCATTTCCACTAGCTTCTTCCTCTCAAGCAGACTCCTTAAGCTAATGTAAGTAGAGGAGGCTCACGGCACCCAAGAGCAGGAACATTGCTGGGCCTTCCAAGCTTTGAAATTTCAACTGGAGAGATCTCTCTCCATGTCATCTCTGATTTCCTCTTCAAGTCTGTGGAGTAAGTCAGCATAGTGAAAAACATGGAAGGACACTAGGTAGGTAGTTCACGGGATTACCTGGTTTGGGGGGTGGTGGCTGGGGTGCAATATGGAGGGAGGAGGAAGAGAGTGGGGAGATAAGCAAAACAGGAAAAAACCCCAAATCACTGAAAAAACAGTATTTATGGTGTGGTCATATTAAGGCATGTATTTTATATATATTGCATTAAAGAATGATATTCAAAATACATAAACCCATATGGCATGGCTAATACTGAGGTAGAATCCCTAGAATTCCCTCTGTCAAGTCAGGCATTAACCTGAATTGTGGGGTAGCCCAAAAGGCACTGGGAGAGGGGCTGGGAGGCCAGGGGGGCAGGATGGGTGCTGAGGGGAGGGTGGCGGCACTTGGGAGACTCAGGACAGCAGCTGTTTGCAAAACCAATCCGTAAGTGTGTCAATGTTCTGACAATACATGCAGCTCTATCAGCACACTCCAGTTGAATAACATACTTGTTGACTTACTCATAAATTAAGATCACATTCTTAAAATGTAACAAGCAAATTTTCTTTCTGTACTAATGTAATTATTTTAGGTGGGAACAGGCAGAACTCATATGAAGAAAACCTACAAATTACGGGTGGTGGAGGATCCACTTCAAAGGCTCACTGTGATGAAAGTTGGTGCTTGGATATTGGCTGGATACTCTGCCAGGGCTGTGGATCGGGCCCTTGGTTCCTCTCCACACAGGCCTCTCCTTGGGCTGCTTGTACTTCCTTACAGCACCGTGGTTGGGTTCCAAAAGCAAGAGTTCCAAGACATCCAGGAGGTTCAATATTGCCTTTTATAATCCAAGAGTTACACAGTGTCACTTTCAATATAGTCTATCTGGCAGGGCCATCTCATGGGCTCACCCAGGTTTAAGGGGAGAGTACACAGACTCCACCTCTCCATGGGAGGAGTGTCAAGGTCATACTGTTGAGAAGACCATGTGGCAAGGGAAATATGGGAAAATATACAATCTGCACAGCACATTGCTGCTATGACTGTAACATCCATAGTTCATGCTGGCATGGGCCCCAAAGGTCTCTACTATTTCCACGATGCCACATTTAAGGCACAGATTAGCTGGTATAACTGAAAGATTGGAGGAAGGGCGGGAAAAATTAAAAATTATAGTCAACCAAAAGAAGAAATAAAGCTTTTATTAAGCTCTTAATAATGTGGCAGGCATTGTGCTAGGCACTTTTCATAAGGTATCTTTCTTCACCACATCTGTGTAAGGTAGTACTATTATTACCATTTCACAGATGAGAAAATTAAGGCAGAAGTATTTAGCAACCTGTCCAAAGTTACACAACTGGTAACCAGTACAGCCAGGATGGCAACACTGGTGTGTTCACTTTAAAGAATATGTTCTTTCCACTACATCTCAAAGTGCAGAACATAAGCACAATCTGAAAAATGTTCCTATTTTGTTTCCATGACACAATTTCTTCTATTTCCTTTAATACATATATAAAAGATCTTTTTAAAAAAAATTTTACTTCTCAAAAGACAGCAAAATATTGCAAATGATAGAAATGTCTAAATGGACACATTTCCACCCCAAATAACCAACAAAGTCTTCTCAAGGAGCACATTAGACACCTCCCTTCTTATAATATGCTCAAGTTATTATTTGTTAATGCTCATGTATGAATTACTATATAGAGGATTGGATAAGAACCTCTAATTATTAAGACCAAGATTGCAAGTTAATATGAATTGTAAGATACAAATTAGAGGAATTCAGTATGAAAATTTATTAAGCACAAAAAGAGATTTGTAAACTGTGAAGGAAATACAAATGAAGTCCCAAGAATT
This sequence comes from Indri indri, assembly GCA_004363605.1. NCBI lineage: Eukaryota > Metazoa > Chordata > Mammalia > Primates > Indriidae > Indri > Indri indri. The sequence continues at coordinate 9,750 of RJWJ010005301.1, forward strand.
TTTGCATACTTTTCAGAAATGTATTATCATTAAATATACCATAGGAACTCCCTGTTTAAAGAAAACGAACATTTCTGTTGTTGCAGCAGATATTTCCCTACAGTAGGGCAAAGATAATGGAGTTCACAATTAGAAACCCCCCTGAGCAGTTTATGGAGCACACACACCCAATCAATAACTACGTGTGTTTAATCTGGGCACAAGAACCTTGGCTGCAATGATCAGAGAGGTTTTCACCCAGATATCTATGTACAATAAGATCTAGAATTGGTGATGGAAGGGATGAGGACCCATTTTATTTGGTGCTAAATACAAACATCCAAAGGAGTGACTGTTAACAGACTGTAAGAATTATGCATATTGTACCTTACCATTAACGTAAGCATAACTGTGATTCAACGTAATACAATATGCCATCAATATATGCAACTACAAGGAGGCTTTTGGCACAAATTTGGAAATAATTGTTCATAACAGAGACATGCTAAGTCACCTGCAGGAGACAGAATAGTTTCCAGGCTGGTAGAACTCTGTAGTGATTTGGTATTTAAAAAAAAAATAATTGTGTCCATTGGAGTTTAAGCAGCATTAGAACCATTCAATTGCTGCTCAAGAGAAGGAAGCCTTAGTTGGGCTTTTCAATTGGTCTAGTCCTATTTATTCATTCATTTATTCAGTGAACTTTTAGTACCTGCTATGTCAGGCACCATCCTACATGCTGGAGATGTGGAAGTGAATAAGTCAAAATCCTCATGGTGTTTTCATTCTGGAGTGGAAAGCGGTCAATAAAATAAAAAAAAAACCCACTAATAATATCAGGTTTGTGCTTCAAAAGAGCTTAAAGATTGAGTGAAGGAGGCAGGTCATGGGAGGGGAATAAGGTATTATCTTAAATTGGGTGGTCAAGGGAGGTGTCTCTAAGGACATGATATTAAAGCAGAGCTACTTGAATGAAGAAGAGAGTCACACGAATATCAGAGGGGAAGAGTCCTAAGCAGACGGAAGAGGAAGTGGAAAGTTCAGAGGCTGGAATAAACCTGTGTGTCCAGGGAATGGAGGTGAGGCCAGTGTGGAACTTATTAGTGCTATTTGCAAATGTTCTGGTTCTCTCCTTCCAGGCACAAGGCAGGATTGCACTATCTGGATCTTCTATGGATGGGTAAGACCATGGGACTAATTCTGGACAGTGAGTCACACGCAGAAATAACACATGCCATTTACGGACAAAGCCAGTGCAAGACCCTCTAGAGCTCTTTTCCTTCCTCTGGTATGATGATGATTGCTAATGCTCCAGAGAGTGGCTGCTCTTCATCAGCCTAGATCTAGCAGTGAGGAAGAAAACAATCTGGGAACACAGTCATCAGCTGGCTCCTAAGAGACATGCAATATGAGCGAGAAATATTGGTATTGTTTTAAGCCTCTGAGTTTTGGGGTTGTTATCTCCGTATGGCATAACCTATCCTGATTGACAGTCAGTGCAACTGGTTGGGAGAGAGCTAGAGGGAGAGTGGTAGAAGATGAGATCTAAAGGATATGTGGAGGCCAGATTGTGCAGAGCCTTGTAGTATAATTTTGGATTTTATTCTGTGTGAAGAAAAATCAATCTTTGGAGAACTTCGAGCTGGGGAATGACAGGGTATGATTTACCTTTCCAAAGAAATCACTTAATCACATAGGGGAAAGTCCTTGTTCACAGGAAATACACACTGAAGCATGGAGGGATAAAGTATAATGTCTACAACTTATTTTCAAATGGTTCTCCAAAGCGTGTCTGTGTGTATGTGCATGCGTGTACATGCACAGAGGGTAAAACGTTAACCGGTGAACCCAGATGAAGGGTACATAGGCGTCCATTGTACTCTTTGAACTTTTTTGTGGGTTTGAAATTTTTTTAGATAAAAAGTTGGGGGGGGGCAATCACTCTAGATAACTACAAAGTGAGACAGAAGCAAAGAAGCCCATTAGAAGGATAGCGCAGGTGAGAGATGAAGTGGTTCGGGCTGGACTGGCAATTCTGAGAAATGGGTGGATCTGAAATCTCTTTTGTATGTGGTGCCAGCAGGATTTGCTGATAGATCAGCTGTGGGATGTGAAGAAAACAGGAGTCAATGTGTCTCTTAGGTTTTTGTCCTGAGCAAGTGGGAGACTGGCGACGTCATTAATTGAGATGGGACAACAGTGGAAGGGCCAGGTTTGGGGATGGGAAACAGCAACTCTATTTTGGACATGTTGAGGGTAAGCATCCAAGTGGAGACTGGACTGGCAGCTGGATAAATGAGTTAAGAAATCAGATAAGACGTCTTGGCTGGAAATACAAAATTTGGAATTACCAGCATCTAGTGGCACCCAAGGAACTGGATAGCAGCTCTTAGGAAGCAAGTGTAGGTAGGGAAGAGGGTCAAGACTGTGCCATGGAGAAGAGGATCGTGCAGTTCATTTCTCTTGTTCTGATTCCACACTTACTGAGCAAGCACTTGATTTTTACTTGCCTTTCCATATAGCTTCACCCATGAAAAACAAAGATTGGTCACATGGACTTGGAATATTCTAGTTCCTGGGACAGTTCTCATTGTAAATAAGTTGATCATATTCACAAGCTTGGTTTGAGTCAGACCCTGAGACAGAAACACAATCAGAGCGCTGACAAGAACCTGACGGTGAGTCTGCATAAGGGGAAGCAGACCTGGGCTTGCGGAAACTCCCCAAGGAAATGCACGCTACACTGCTTGCCGGCACCCTTCCTTACCTCGCGTCTCTTTGCAGCCTGCCAAGCAAGCATGGTCTCACATTTCCAAAACCAGTGAGAAAATCCTAAGCCAGGTACAGCTAAGAAAATATTCCCTTCTTTGGCTTTATCCCTTTTCTTTTATTTTCAAAGTCCTACTGACTTGTCATGGTGTCTCTCACACAATTTTTCTTTCATAATGATTTTACATTTCCTTAGATCAGGGCCCTTATTACCTTACTATTTGGGGAGCATTCTGTGTGTGCTTGCTCTAATCTATTTTTAAAAATTTTTAAATAGGTAGCATTCACCTGGTTCAAAAATCAAAGTGACTAAGTATACAATGAGAAATCTCCTTTCCACCTCTTCCCAGTCCTTGTTTGTCCCAGCAAAATCACTGCCCCTATGCTTTTTAGCTTATGTATCCATTAGAGTTTAGGTGGTTACTAATCTTTTGCTATTACTGAGTTGCAATCAGTAACTATATATACACACTTATATATGGTTCGTGAGCTGTAGTTTGTCTTCTCTGATGAGCTGTGTTGATGGGAAAAACAATCTCCTTCTGTGTTGGGATGAGCAATTTCTGATAAAAGCTCAGGATCAAATTGCATTCCTCTTTTCCTTCCCTTTTAGTCTGAAACATGTATACCATGACACTTCCTGTACAACATGATTAAATAGCTCCTCTGGCTGACACAGTTCAAGGATGTTCAAGTTCAACTGTTTAATGCTTATTGTTTTGAAGATAAAAATGGCTTGTGCTGGCCCAATGAGAAAAAAAATAAGAAGGTCCGTTAAAGGCTATTGGAGAAAATGGGTCTGAGGGAGGCAGACTGACATGTAACTTCAGAAAACAATAAAAAACTCAGGTGAGAAGTTAATGCATATTTGTCTTTTTTCCCTCCCATGGTGTTGCACATTATATTTTCCAAAGATACTGCCTCAATATATCCCATCCCACATGGTCTTCTGACAATGTGACATAGACATTCTTCCTAATGAGTGGTAGGACCTGTGTTCTCCTCCCTTGAACCTCAGCTGACCTTTATGACTGCTCAACCAACAGAATAGAGAGGAAGTTGTCCAGTTAAGCCTAGTCACCCCCCAGAAGCATGACAAGCAATATAATGATCCAAACCTACCAAGTTTTGGGATTATTCATTAAGCAGCAGCAGAAAATAGGAACGTGATCTTAACCTTAAATTGTCTTTTACATTTTCCCTGGTCTTGATTCTTTAATTTTCATTCAGATTTTACCATAATTGTGTGTGTGTGTGACTGTGTGTTTTTTTGTTTTTTGTTTTTTTTTTTATAAAACAGGTCTACTTTTTTTTGGTCTGTTTTTACTGTAGGTCACCTCAAATCCTTTGTGGTTGAGACTGTAAGTATAATGCAATTACATCCTTAAAGTGCTCTGCTATCTAACTCACTGATGTAAACTCCCCAGTGTTATTCTGTAAATAAGGATAACCTATGAAAGCTTTACCATCATTTTGAGGGATTTTCTTAATTAAAAGAAAAAAAGATTACTTTGTGCAGATCTGTTCTACCTGTTCTGCTTCTTCTCCCCAAAACAGATCTTTTGCCCCTGAAAGTTTATAGAAATAATTATAACCTCATCTATGGAGGACCAAATGGGCTAATTCATTCATCAAATAGGTCCTCAACAGACACTTATTGGATATCTATTGTGTACAAGATTATTCGACCAGGTGCCAAAAATACAAAAGGGCTACTGGACTCATGACTATATCTATTAAATGCTTACCATTTGCAAAGCACTTGGGCATGCCTGGAAAAGTCTTTATATGCCTTCAGCGATGGAGGAGTGTTTAAAGCAGCAGCAGCAACAATAACAACAAAAGAAAGAAAAATGACCTGACAGGCAATTAAAAGAACAAAACAAAAAAAAAAAGGAAAAAATTACAGGGCCTTTTAAAGTAGGTTCATTCATCTATGAATTCAGTAAAGGAAGCAGAGTTAATTTATTCTCTTCATGTTCACAGAAATAAAATAATGTATCAGCATAAATCTTTAAAAGCAAAACTATACTTAATACAAAAGATCATGATAGGATGTTACAGTTTTTTCAAATACATTACTAGTCACTACTTATTCAACTGTAATTAAAGTTTTTTTCTTCAGTTTTCCTATTCAATCCCAACCCAACTAAGTAAGAATTTGTTGAATAAGTAGATTGGAAGCATGTATTTGGAGAAACAGATTAAAGATAACACTTGTTTTATTCAACAAGCAATTCTGAACACTTGGTATAAACAGCACTGTTTTGGGTGTTACAGAGAACTGCTAAAAGTAGAAGATGCCTTTCTTATCCATGGCTAGAGGCATGTATTATTTGCATTTATAAGCTTTTACAACAAAATAAGAACATTTGTAAATTCACACTAAAAATAAGAATTGTCAAATTTGTTACTATGGAATTCTGGCTATGCACCAAATACAAGAAAAACTATCAAACATATAAAATATCTTTACAAGCTTTTAGGGACCAGGAGAAAATCAAAGTATGAATTTCACATTCTTTCTGGTATTAACTTTTAACTACAAAGATGAAAATGAGTTCACGATGCACAGTCATATTTCTGGTAACATATTTTCAATGGTATATGGATGGTGAAAATCTATCCAAGTTTTTCCAAATAAAATGGAAATAAACCAAGGGCCACATAAAAGTAAAAACTAATTTATATCTTTTTTTGAAAAAAATTTTGAGATTTTTACTCATTGCTTTACAAATTGAGTAGGAAAAAATTTTAAATAAAACAAATTAACATTTATATTATAAACAATTAAAATAAGATGACATTTAAAGACCCCATTCAAGTCTGAGATTAAATGATTCCATGAACTAAATATATGAAGGTGAAAAAGGCGAGATGGAGCAAAAAGATACAGAAGAGTAAAAAGGACCTATAAAGAAATGTCCTCCCCTAAACCTACACAGACTAACACAGAGCAAGACCCTGTCTCAAAAAAATAAAAGGCTGATTAATAAAAACCTTCTGATGTTATAGTTCATCCTCTGAATCTTGATCATAAACTTTCTGAGGTTGTCTCTTAACATTGATTACCAAATCAATGGCTAATATTTTTGTCAAACACTGAAGAACTGATGTTAGTAGCTGGTATTTACCAGCTACTGATTCCAAACCTGTCTGACTGCTTACTAAGGTTTGATTGGTTTGCAGTGCATGGAGAGCTCTTATATATACTTGTGGAAAACTGTAGTTTCCTTTCTTAGATTTATAAAGGATTTTGGGAATGCCTAAAAGAGCATTAGCTACTATCATACTAACCACGGTTTCTTCCGATTGCTGGCATTTTTTGGCATAATTGAGAAGATAGTAATGTAACAAGATTTCAAAATTACCACCTACTGGCAAAACACAACCTGCTGGCATAGATGAGGAATAGTAACCCTGGGAAGTACACATATCCAGTAACTTACATCTCACTGGTAACATGCTCCCCTTTCCAGCAATTTTTGTGACCTGTAAATTTTCATAAGAAATTTCTATTCTAGTGTTTTCTGTTGTTGAATTAACGGTGGAATTACTCTCAATTAATGGTTCACAGTTGTCAATTATTGTGCTTTTTCCCAAAGATAAACATCTAAGTGTTTCATCTGTTTGGAATGTATCTGTTGGTGTCAGTTTTGCTGTCGAACATGGAATATATGTTTCTAATTCTACATTCGGAACTAGTAAATTTGAATTTACTATCAAATATGTTTGAGTTTTTTCCAATTTATCTTTGTTCTTTACAGCTGTGTCCTGACAGGGACTTTGTAGTGAGCCATTACCAATTTCTGGTAACTCATTACTTTCTCTACTATTCTTAGAAATAAGAGGACTTGAAGTGTCATTTTGGTCATTGGCTTCTATCATGTAATTTAGATCAAGATCTTTAAATAACTGCCGAAGCATTTTAAATGCTCCATGTAAAGCACCCTCATGTTGTTCAATAAGACCTTGCACTGGTCCACAAAGAACTATACAGTGTGGTATAAACGTACGTGTGCTAGCCAAGCCAAGATGAACATACCTTTTGGATCTAAGGATGAGGGGTTTACAAAATTTCACCAAAGCAGTGTTGGAGATTTCACACTGTGACGAGGCTTGTGGTAGTACAAATGGAGAAAGACCAATGATCCTCTGGATAAGAGAAACTTCTTCTGATGATAAACACTCCACCACTGATATGCCGTTCAGTCCTGCATAATAAATAACTAAATCTGGTTGTTTCACACTAGATAGGAGCAATTTTACATTGTGACTACGTAAATGTTTCATTATTGCTTTTGTCCTTTCCATAATCCAAAACTGAGATGTTTGAAATTGTGCTTCTGAATTTAGAATAAACTCTGATCCAGAAGTCGAAAAAAGAGGCTGAATGGTTTCTGTTACCATCACTATTCTTATGTCACCATCTGCTGGGCAGTACACAGAAAACTCTCTGTGAAGCACAAGCCCAGCTACAATCCTGGAATCTGAAACAGGAAGACCCGTGACACCAACATTCAACTCTACAAAACAGTCATCCACTAACTCAAATACATCGATCCCACTTTCACAAGTCGTGCACTTGAAAAAATAGTCACACATCAATTGTGAAATAAATTTCTGATTATTTCTTCCCACTCTTCCACAAAAGTATGCTTCTAAGAGCAATTCTAAAGAACTCCTTGACAATGTTCTCTCTTTAGCAGAAGAAAAGATAGACAAAAAGTGTCTACTTAAGTACTGGTCCATAATACAGTCTAATATTTGTGTCTGAAACATTAGAAGACTTTGGGAAATAAATTTCCACTGACAGCAATTTTTCCAGTGCCTTCCATGGGTTTGAATATTTTCGCAAATCAAAGAATCCTTTTCTCTGTCTGTGACTGCATGAAGTCCTCTAAGCAAATGGCAAAGAAAGATAATAAATGTTTTAGCACCATCTCCTGTTTTTTTGAGATGACTGGAAACACAGGCCACTATCATCCTGTACAAAAAGGAAATAAAGGAACTCAGATTTTCAGAAGGCTGACTTCCTACATCTGAATCAAGTTAAAAACATGTTTTCACAGCTATAGGCATAAAATAAGAATACTGCCCCTTTGATACACATTCTTACTTTTAGCTTTTTCAATTTCCTTAATTCTCCAAGATCCTAGGGTTGGGTGGGGTGAAAAGTGTTCTTGGGAGTTAATAAGGTTTGGGGTCCAGGAGTGTTCCCCTGGGCAGGGATCTAGGGGCGCGCGCATGCACACTGGTGTCACCAGAGGTCAGTTTTTCCGGGTACTCAGCCTGAGGATGGGACAAGGGGTTCAAGGAGATTGCCTAGGGTGCCAACTATGGGCTAGAGTGTGGGACGCGGGTACCTGGCTATGGGATGCTCTAAGTGTAGCGCCTCCAGGAGGCGGCCTCCATCCCGGCTGAGCAGCACCTCGCCAGTGGGCTTCGTACACAAAACTTGCCGCCCCTCGGGCCCTACGCAGCAGCTCACGATGGTTTCCAGCACCTCGGCCACCTGCAACGCCGCCTTCACAGACCCCGTGGCGGCCATAGAACTTCGGGTCTGGGCCGCTCCTCATCCCCAGAAAGCGAAGAGGACGCATCCAAGCGAGGGGCAAGGCGTGGCCGGAAACGGAAGGGGCAGGGAGGAACCGGAAGCCAGGAGCCAAAGCGGAAGCAGGGGTAGCACGGCGTCTGGGCGGGGTGAGCGGGGTGCTTTTCGGCCCGCTTGGCGGGAAAGCCCTGCAGCTCTGTCGGGGGTGGGGGTTGCCGGCCCATAGTCCGCAAAGATAAGGAGGCTGCGACTTCCAAAAGCTGTGCCTCGAGCGGTAACCCTAAGCCTTTGCCTGGCTTCCTAGGTGAATTCATTTCCCTCTAGCAGCATCAGCTGCCCCCAAATCCCCTAGTGTCCCAGGAAACTTCCTCCGAAGTCAACACAGTAGTGGGGTCTGGGTGAAGGTGGGAATGGGCACCGCGGGTAGAATTCGGCTGGCTCCCGTCACCCGCCAGAAGCTGCTTATTTTCTGACAAAACCTCTGCCTTGGATTCACGCTGTCCACATTCTGCCCATCAACTGCTCTTCTCACCATCACGAAAGCAGTTTCTAGGTGCAGGACAGATGGTGAGAGCCTGCCCACAGCCATAAATTGCAGGTTTTCTGTCTGCTGCAGGGGGCTTTTTCACATTTCCTGGGCTCAGGCATCAGTGTAACTCCAGCCACCACAACTCAATTACCTTTTCTTTAGCAGAAATGATAGATATAAAGACTAAAACCCATTATTTACATTGGTGATCAATAGTATGCTTTAAAAACAGTGGCCTAAGATTATTGGATACGATCCAAAGAACATACTGTTTCAGGTATTAAAACACACAGACACTTAAGGAGAGTATGGGCGTTGGATTCAGACCTGGGTTAGCCCTGCCATTTACTTATTTGTGACATTCAGTAAGTAACCTCTTTGATCCCCTCTTTTCTCATCTTTAAAAAAATGGCGACAACATATATATTATAAAAGAAAAATAGCATACGATTTTCAGGAGGTAGAGAATGTTTACAAGGCACAACACAGAACATGTCAAAATATGTCACTATTAGCAAGTAAATGATCTTGCAGATGTTTCATTGGGGTTGAGCAGTGAGGGGCTGTTTTCCTTACTTTATTCAGATGACCATGACAGAGGAAACCTGTAGCCCCCGCCCCCCTCGCTTCCACGCTCCCCAATTGATAGAACCAACGACAGCCAGAAGCAATTGGACCCTGATAGGCGAGCAAGAATGGGAAAGGAAGAGGGTGGAGGAAAACCAAAGAATGGACTTCTTGGAACTCACCTGATGTTGACTCATCAGTACGGACTAAAAGGTGATTTGAGGGGGAAAAACTCTTTCCTATGGGTTTAGTGTATATATTAGTTTAACAGTAATGCTTTCTTCTGGTTCTATTCATCACAAAGGGGTACGTTACTCAATATAGATTCAAGCAGTGGTTTATTCCAAACATTTAAAAGTGAAGTGCTGCTATCAGAGTTCTATTTAAGTGTGCTGTGGAGACATGGATTCACACTTGTGCACTTACTCTTACACTAAGAGTGGGCTGTCACTCTTGCTGTGTAGCTTTTAGAGTCATTTAACCTCACTGAGCCTCAGATTCTTCATGGATAAAATCTAGCTAACTTCCACTTATTTTGAGTTTATTCAAGAATGAATATAAAGCACCAAGTAAAGCATACTTTAGGGATTCTGTTAAATTCCTTTCAAGCCCTTCACCATCCTTTGCAGCTCTGCCCACAAAAAAATTAAAATCAGGACTAAGTAATTTAGTCACCATGTTATATTGAGAGTCAGTTGATCACCATTTGCTCTTTTTAAAAATTTTATTTAGAATGCCTACTTGTAGAAGTCAGCATCATTTTACAGATTAGAAAAATTCAATTCTTTTCTCTCTGCAAACATTTATAGTAGGTTAGGAATAATAGATTAGAAATGTAATACATTACAAAACAGTAGCCTATGACTATCTGTACATTTACTATGCACCTTAAGGAAAAGAATTTGATAGTGTGCTGTACTTAAACTGCAGATAACATACTTTTACTCTGTTATACAAAACTGACCAGTGGTACTGCCTGAATTTATAAATGGCCATTAAACAATATTTAAACTTAGATGTATATTTAGCATGCTAAAAAGTGAAAAAAAATTCAGCTGAAGTTCTGTGGCTCATCAGTTCAAATGTTTCATGGCATTTTTTCTTTAAATGAAAAATTTTGATATTGCAATACTAAAATAATTTTACATGATAAATGCATAAAGAAATTTTTCTAAATATTTTAGAAAGTATATTCACATTCATTTGTCATGGGTTTTTTGTGGCTCTTCTAAATATGCTAATCATGTTGATAAGACACTGGTCCTATACAGTTTTAACAGTCCATCTTCAATTAAACACTAACAAAAATAGTATGTTAAGAGTGACAAAAAGTAAATTAAATATACTAAACTCCCATGATAGGTAGAATAAAAGGAAACCAAATTACATAATAATGGCAGGTTATACATTTTAAAGAATCTCTTTTTCCACTTAGTCAAATAAGATAGAAGTGGAAATGTAAACTTACTGATTTCTGTGGTTTCCCCTATTGGTTCAAATTGGAAAATTTGATGTAAATGCTAATATTCTATTTCTGTACATTTAACATAATTCAAAATAATCTGTAATGTATGGCTCATCAATACCATCATCACCGTATGTTCAAACAAAAAAACAAAAATATTCATTGCTCACTAGAAATGCTGAACACTGGAAAAATGGAATTTTATATATTTGTTTTCTTAAATTTTGCTTAAGATATTCTTCAAAAAGTTAAAACTGCCTTCCACAAAATTTTGTGTATATGGCACAAGTTGACACCCAAAACAGTGTAAATTCCATTGAAAAGGCACTGTTTACAATACTCAGAATAATCTGACAAGTCTAATTCAATGATGTCTGAGGGTGAATATATTTGAAAGAGGTAAATAGACAAACCCTTATAAAAGTACAGCATTACTGTTTAAATATACTATAGCTATATAAAAGGAAATAAAGTGACACAGAGAAATGACCCATTTATGACAATTAAGCCAATAAACACTTTGAATCATATAGTTCTGTAACATAAAAATGACAAAAAATATTTTCTTAAAGACACAAAAGCGTGAACACTAAATGACAGTTGTATTTTACAAGGCCAACTTTTCAATGGAATGCAGTTGCCAACTGAGCTATGACAAAGATTACACTGTACCTTTATAATTAATATAAAAAAGTACTGACATGAAATACAAGTAAAATATCTATTGCTGAAACTTACTTAACATTTCACAAGCCCTATTTATTGCCTTATCCTGGGCCAGCTACATCTCTTACTAAATGGTGGATAACTGATGGCATAGTAATTTAACAACTAAGAAAGATCAATAATTACTCAACTAAGTTTTCATGTGGGAAAATAAAATTTTGATAAACGTTTGAAGAAAACTGGTGATAAAGCTGTAAATCCTAGAAACCATTATGAGGCTCTCAGACAACTGGAAACTGTAAATCACATTATGAATCCATGTGTGAAGGAAGATTACTCTCAGGGAAAGAACATTCAAAGTCAATTACATACTATGGCTAAATACAAAATTAATTATGTGTTTTAAAGATTCACATACTAATCCTGGTATAAGCACTGATCTAAAATTAAGCCACCAATTCCTGAGTTTTGTGTTCAGTTCATAGAAAGGAATTCACACAACTAAAAGCATTAAAAGGACTACTGGATTAGACATATGCTTTTAGTGTATTAAAAAACAGTCATGAATAACCCTGCTCTTTCTCATGAAATAGTTTTTGACTCTTTGGGTAAAAACCCATAACATCTGCCCTAAAATAATTTTTTTTTAAATAAAGAAAATGCCTTTCTAATCTTAGAAGACACCCATGCAAATAAAACACCATCTTGATCAAATAAAAATAACAAACAAGTGGATAAGACCAAAACCCTAAGAGGTGGGTCACAAACATTTTTAAGTTTTCAGGGTTTAATGATGAAATTGCTTTTGTGATCAGCCAATCAAGTTATATGTAATATAAATACTAATTTAAACCATAAAAAAGATCAAATTGTACAATATTTACAAACTATCATGTATCAATGAATAGGCAGTTGAGCATAACATTGGTAACAGAATGTGAATACAAAAATTATATTGACAAATATGAATTATAACCAAAAAAACCACTCACTCTAATGTAGTCATGAGAATACTGGCTATAGGTATACCTTATTTATGCTTTTATCAATTTAAAAAATAAATTCACATGCACATATAGAATACAACATTATTTTGTCAACAAAACGGGAAATGGTTCTTCATAGAAACCTAAGGGTACTTATGATAGCTATATTGGTTAGGGAAAAAAAGCAGGCTCTTTTTATCATTTTAATTTTCATAATTTAGCAATAATCCCTTGATTTTATATTTGTCACAGCACAAACAGTTGATTGTAGTTTTACTAGTGCCTCACAGTCTCTTCTTAGTCAAAGGCAAATGTGGCCAGAGCAATTCCTCTCTCTGACCTTCATTTTAATTAATAATTATTTCAAAATCTATACTTTCAGGATTCTAAGACATATTTTAAGACAATATGTTCCTAAACTTAACTGCTCTTGGCAAAGCTTGCTCTTGAGGAGTACAAATAATGTATGTAAAAACACAATGTCAAAAAATTAAACTGAAAAAACAAACAAAATCTTAGGAAAAAGTGTGCCTGAGCCTGAACAAAAGGAATCTTAAAGAATTGTGGTTTTGCCACAGAAAGAAGTTACTAAGAACAAAAGGGGATAATAAAGAATTAAACTTCAGAACTTGATACTCTTCTTAGATGTTCAAATTATTGCACATTTTAAAGAAACCAATTTTAATGTACACATAAAGGCCACCATACAGTGTCTTATTGCCTTTCTCTTTTTGGCTTTTGAAGTAAAACAGTAGTTATAATTTTTGTATTCTACTTATTCACTGAACACATTAGGGTCTAAATGAAAGCTAAAATAAATTTTTCATAATGAAAAAAACATGAATTATCAGCATTTCATATGCCCTTTAAACATCTCTAGAATTTGGCCTAAGTTATGGACCAGCTGACTTAAAAAAACATTAAAAAAACAGTGAATTTTGACCATACTTTTTTTTAACAAGTGCTTAAACTGGTATTGTAATCAATCCAAGTAGTTGCGTACAAGTTTTTTAATATTGATATACACATAAGTACATATATACCTGTTTCTATAAACATTAAATTCTAGGGGTTAAAAAAAAATCTGTGTAAACTTTTTAAAAAGCAATTTGCCACCTGTCTCTCTCAATATATTCACTGACCATTCACACGTTTTTCTTGCTATTTCTAAGAAGACAATTGAGCTGGGTGCTTTGGAAATTATTTTAACAGTACAGTGTGTTGAATTAATCATGTCTATTATTCCATCATTTCTCAGTCTGTAATTCCTTATTGATAAAAGCTTTGTGCCTGTTTTATGAAGAAAATAGATTACTATACATATATTTATAAGATTGATGCATTTTTGTTATGAACAATGTTAAGGTATCTCAGAACATACTATAGAATACAAAGACTACTATCAGGTAAGAGTACATAAGAGACAATTGTGTATACATGTGGATTTATTATGCTCACATGTAGACACATTCTCACAAAAGCTACGAATGTCCTGGCACTTAATACACAGGTCACTTTAATAACCAGATAGGATAGCTCTTGTTTCAGGTTAAAGATAAAAGATATTAAAGGTCAACACCTCTATATTTATTTCCTAGGTTTTTTGTTTTAGAGATATTTTGATGTTTTAATAAAGACCAAGCCAACTTGAACACTGGTCCTAGGCCAAATCTGATCTTTACAGTTCATTGATTCAACTGTAGAGAACTTCTATTTAAACATGAAGTTTATTATGACTTGAAGCAAAATCAGGAGGAAAATGATGAAGTAGTCTTTTTGCTGCAGAAAATAATCCGTGGCAGGTGTGCTTGAAACTAAATGATTTCGAAGAGCCATAATATTCCTACAAAAATAAGCAACAATAAATTTTATAACGATTTGCCAAAAATGTTAGCATAGAACTCACAATTTGACATTTTATGTCACAGAGCATTTAATTACATTATCTAAAGTAACTAGTTCAATCAATTACTACTACCCAAACAGGGAACTGATTATGCTTTGTGAAGCCATTATTAGGCTTTGTTTAAATTCCACATCGTACCAAGCATATTACTTAATCATATGCATCAAACATAATTGTTAAAGTTTGACAATATAGAAACGTATCAACCTTCTCTGTTGTAACAGTGGTTTTAAAACAGAAATTTTGCTTCTTCATTGGCTCACTATTTTTAGAGAGATAGAGGTGGAGGTAGAAGAAATTCCCCAGGAAAAAATACTAAATAGATTTCATAATATTCCCGACTTGAAGAATGCTCTATGGGCATTGCATATGCTAACAAAAATACAATGTTAATTTAGTCATAAAATGAGCTTACACTATCCTCATGTCACCCACTCTAGCTAAAAAAAAATGCTGATTAGGGAAGCACAGTTTCTTTCGTGGATTTCTGTTCTTAAAGTGTTTTACCAGTATAAAAAAAGAGAAAGAAAGGAGGCAAAACAATCAAGTAGGCTAATTAATTTTTAAATATAATTAAATTAGTAAACTTGAACACTTTATATAAGGCTGATGACACCAAGAAGCAAAACACATGCTCCCTGCTCTAAAGGAGTTCATAGTCCTTTAGACCCCTTTAGGGTAGACGGATACACACAATAACAAGTCTGTAGTGTATTAAGTACCCAAAAGGAGTATGTATAGGGAGCTATGCAAGCTGAGTTGAGGGATTAATAACTCTATAGGGCAGAGTAAGTGATTAAAAATGTTATAAATAAGGTTGGCATTTGAGTTTAATTCTGAATAAACTCAGGGATTTATTCTTGATGGGCAAGGTGAGAGGAAGGGCAATTAAGTGGATTCAGTGTGGGCAAAGGTCCAAAGATGAGATAGCACAGCATGCTGTTAGATGTAAGGAGTATCACAGGACTAGAGCATGAGATGGGTGCAGGGGAATGGCAGGAGACAAGGTTGTATATGAAAATAGCAACTAAATTTAAGCCACAAGGTCTCTAAGAACAGAGAAAATTTCTCTTCTCTTTTTAAAAAATCATCCAAAACATCTGAGTGCCGAATACATAAAAGCAGCTGGGCTAATAGTAAACTTCTTTAACAACTGATATAGCATGGGAGTCAACCAATTGCACTCATGCTAGCCTCAGCAATGGAATAGGATCAGGACCCCTTCTCTAAGAAAACTCCCTAAGTGTTAATAACCTTTAGTTGCTGGATCATGGGGTGATGTGTAGGAGGAGTCTAGGACTGCAAGAGCACTCAAAGGTCTCCAGCAGTGACTATTTACCCACTGCTATGGAAGTATTTCAGTATTTCAACAACTGGTACATTCCAATTAAATATTAGCCATGCACAAAAGGGACTGTAGAGCCTTTGTTAATTGACTTTCTCAGAAACAACACTACCTCCACACTCAATGCAGCTACATTCCTAGCACGCTACTGCAATAACACGAAGCAAATACCACTTGCACTCTCCCACAGAATAAACAACCTCCCCCTTGCCTCCAGTACTTTAGTGCTGGAAGAATTTCATAAATGTCAGACATCAGATGATAGAGGCCAATGCTCTATTTTAGCTTAGCAGTGTTATAGAAATGTAAAGTTTGCATATGATTTCCTACATAACAGGATTCTTAACTACTCCTGGACTCAAGTGAATAGCCACTGTCAGTATATATTACCTTTTAATTTCTTCCTGTGTTTGTTTTATAGATTCGATGGAACTTTGAATGTCTCCCAGTTCTATCCCTTTCTTTCTTCTTGTACTTGGTTTCACCGATTGAGCTAAAAAGACATTTAGAATGAAGTTGTAATCATAAACACAATCTATAGTTCAACTTAATGAGTCCTGTATCATAAAAATTTCCCTAGGCATTAGTTTTTGTAGCTTCGAAATTAGCATAATACAAATACTCTATATTTTTTGAAGTTTCAAAAATAGAACATTATGAATACATTTAAATAAAAACAAATTAAATTTTGGATGGCACTAGTTTTTAAAAAAGAAATAATTAGAAAAAAATATATATATATATTAACTTGGGGAAGGTATTACTACTGTCTGTCCCTTGCCCATTTGCCTACCTTTGAAGAAGCTGGCTTTTTGAACTCCTTTTAAAATTTATTATTTGTTAATGTTATTTTTATTCCCCTGGTTACCCACACTTTAATCCTCTTCAGTTGGCTTTGATACTTCTGCAAATTTTTATTGCCAGCCAGTAAGCTATATAGGTTTTCTCAAATCCTTTCTCATATCCACTCCTTCCTTTCCATTTTTTGTTCAGATCTTACTTAACCTCTCTCCAAGTCTCAGCTTTCTCATTTTTAAAATAGGGATAATAATACCCAACCTCACACAGTTGTTGTAAGGTGTGTTTAACATACAGTCTAGAATACGTTAATTAATAAATGTCAGCTGATACATTACAGGTAATATAGTGGAGTGGATAAGAGGGTGAATTAAAGAGCCAAAATATCTGCATATATTACACACACACACACTCAGTCCCCCCCCCCCACCGCCTGCCGCCCTTAAGAGTATGTGACCTTGGGCAGGTTAAGTCTGTGTCTCAGTTTCCTATAAAATAGGAACAACAACACTACAACCAATATTCCCTCTTAGCACCCAGGTACCACATGACTCCTGCTTTTAAATCTTTATTCATTTTATTTAAATCTTATCTACATCTTTATTTAAATTTTTATTCATTTTCCTCTACTATTTCAGTATGCTCCCCCATCCCACCCCTCCAAGCCTAGATTGCTATAAATCCATTAGAAATCATAATAATTCATCAGGGTTCTCTGTTGCCTGGGCTAGAGTGCCATGGCATCGGCCTCGCTCACAGCAACCTCAAACTCCTGGGCTCAAGCAATCCTCCTGCCTCAGCCTCGAGTAGCTGGGACTACAGGCATGCGCCACCAGGCCCGGCTAATTTTTTCTATATATTTTTAGTTGTCCGACTAATTTCTTTCTATTTTTTTAGTAGAGACGGGGTCTCGCTCTTGCTCAGGCTGGTCTTGAACTCCCGAGCTCAAACAATCTGCCTGCCTCAGCCTCCCACAGTGCTAGGATTACAGGCATCGGGGTTCTTCTAAGAACCTTTGCTTAAATTGAATTGAGCTCCCTCTCCTTTAAACTCTT
This sequence comes from Indri indri, assembly GCA_004363605.1. NCBI lineage: Eukaryota > Metazoa > Chordata > Mammalia > Primates > Indriidae > Indri > Indri indri. The sequence goes on from RJWJ010005301.1 coordinate 27,369, forward strand.
TATCCCTTACCATTTACAAATTTCCTGCTATTTACCATTTATTCACCTCACCTTTTAGTACTATCCCTGTAGGTGAAAATGGGCTCCCCAGCTTAGTGTGAACTTAGTAGAAATTATGGCTTAAAGTTTTTTAAAATTTTCTCACGATGTCTCAGACATTACCTTAATCTTTTCTTGATTACATCTCAACTGTAGTTCAAGACAGTTTACACATTATCTGACTTGAACAAGAAATGGCATATTATTTAATCTAGTAGTCTGTAAGTTTTTAATATAGTTTTATTTTTACTTGTCTGTGACTTCCAAATACTACAATAATTTATTCCAGGAATGAAAAATTTTTTTGAAGCATGGAACTAAGCTCAAAGCTCAAAAAATACTCCCTGAATTCAGCCTAAGGAACCATCAACAATTTTTCAGAAGCTAATAAGGCATTAGAATTACTATTACAGTGTAGTTCTTATTTGCATGTCTCCCCTTTTTTCATTTCCCTTGCCTTTACCTCACGGTGGTCTTCCAGCTCATTTGTGATCTAGAATAGTTTTTGTACTCTCTGTCCTTGCCTCTACCAAAACTCTTATATATCTTCTTGAGTTAATATAAAAAGCCATTTCATACCTTAAATGTAGTACAGTAATATCTTTCTCAAAAATTAGACTCTTAAAGTGAAGAGTCTGCAATATTTTTACCTTCACTTCCAGATGAGTCTTGGATATCAGGTTCTGGGGAAGAATATCCTTTTGCCACTTTTTTCTGTTGCCTGGTTGGCTTATGTTTCATTTTTGGGACACTAACCTGAAGAAAAAAAAAACCAGTATTATGTGAATTTGCACTGTATTTTGTCTGTCAAAACTGTCAAAATTGTCTGTTAATAGGCATGATATTCATAAATATAGACAAAGATGAAACGGTCTAATTAAAATTTAACAAGAAAGATGGGATACACTCATGTAATCAAATTATCTTTATTTTAATAGGAAACAATTTGGCACAAACATCAAAAAGTAAAACATATAATGAAGAGGTTTCCCTCCTATTCCTGACTTCTATACACCCAGTGTCTATCCCAGTAAATAGGTACCCACCACTATTAGTTTGCATCCAGAGATATTTTTATGCACACACAAATATGAATATGGATCCCCCAACTTCTCTGACTGCATCAGCTAGTATCACCAGTTGAATGTTAAGTAACAGCATTTATAAATCATTTTATCTTGTTCCCAATATTAGAAACATTCTCCTTGAACGATGTTGGGTTTCCAATAAAGTTATTTAAATTATTTACTTTTAGTCATATTTGGGTAATATAGAAAGCATCTTATAATGAATAGAAATGATACTGTTATTTTGCAGAGCATTATTTCAACTTACTAAAAGCATTTAAAGTGCATGCACAAGATTGAGAATTATATCAAACCATCAACTATGGCTAAATTTTCCTTAGAATAATAAACTTTAGAGTCTATCCTATTGACAGTTTTGCAATTCTAGTCATCAGTATGAAATTTATTAATAAAAACCTAAATGCAAGGGAAGAAACTAGAATCAGAAAGACAAGGTAATGTACATGCTTTGAAAAACAGAAAAACAGTGGTCAACCAGTCTTTAACTATGTTCTTACCTGTCCACGATTCTAACAGGAATTATCCCCAATTACTTATTCCTTAGAATAATTTTGCAAAATCTCATTCATGTACTTAAAATTTCTGTAATATACAATAAGCAGGCAGGTTCTGGATTCAGACTATACTATGACTTCAAATGCTGGAGAGACGAGTTTTCTAACATTTAGAATACAAATCCATATTCTTAGAGTAGGTTCAAATGGGAGATTGATGAAGACTAGTGAGAAACTTATTTAAAATGACAAAGGAAGTCAGAAATACAGCTAGAGATATACAAAGATTTATTGTGATTAGGAAAGTCTACCTTTAGGAGGAAATGCAGATGATGTGTGTGTCTCTGTTAGGGTTGTTAAAGAAAGAAACACAATTTAAAATTTTTAAATTGTGATAACATATATAAAAACAATTTCACCATTCTTAAGTGTACAATTAAGTGGCATTAATTATGTTCACATCTTTTGCTCCTTTTTAATTGTTTCTTTGGAGTAACAAGATCTTGGAGCTGTGTACTCTGCCATTTTGTTTACCCCAAGTTTTAAATTTTGGAAGCAAATTTTAATTTTAAATATTTATTGCCATAAAGATTTAATAAATTTATATACCTGGCAGATCTAGTTACTTTTTTACTACATACCATTGGAGTACGATGTTTCACTTTGGTCTGGATAACACCATCTTTTTCGAACTGTATCATATCATTAAGCGGGTCCCATGGTCGGGTGCTACATAAAATTAAAAAAAAAAAAAATTTGCTTGATGACTGAATAAAGAACTTAAAAACTTTCTATTCTATTATTAGATGTTCATTAATAATTATATATATAGTTCTAATATTAAGATTTGGCCATATCTAATCTGATCCTCAGCTTATTTTATAGGTATTAATACTATCATAAAGTTTATAATGAATGGAACATCAAGTTTAAAATCTCACACTAATATATATATGGCTTAAGGAAAAAAACTGTCTAGCAAATATTCCAGAAATAAAGGCCACAAACTATGCTAATATATTGTTTGAAATAAACTGTTTTTAATTACTTACTCTGCAAACTTGTAATGCCATTCTCCTGTGAGTGGATCAAGTTCAAATAGCTTGCAAGTCCATTCTTCATTTTTTGTTTTTCGATCTCTGGCAGTTTGCCTTTGAGCTTCCTCTAAAACATACTTCTCTTGAGTAGCTTCTGTTTGGTCTTTGGCATTTATGGCTCGAGTTACCCGCTGCCAGAGTCTAATATACAGCATTAAAAAAGCAACAGAAAATCAAATCTATACAGAATAGGCTTGAATCCCCTTGAGAGAAAATAATGCTCATATGGATTTCTGGTTTTGACAACACTTAAGCTCATATGCTTAGAAATGAGTCAAGTTTTAAAAATCCAGTGCCTTGAGTAGAGAGACACCTGTTCATAAGTAGTGACTAATTTTCTTGGCAAGAGAAATTTATTACATGGGTTATTAAACAAATGGTAGTCAATGTTGCTGACCCAAGATGGTAGGAATATAATGAATAATATAATAGAGCTTAAGAATCTACACTTTTAACAAGTTTCCTTGTTGATTCTTATACATACTGTTTAAGATTTACTGGCCTCAAAGATCCACTAGTGTAATGCAGTGCTTCTCAATCTTGCATGCATGAATTATCATGGAACTTTAATGTGCAGCCAGTGTTAAGAACCACTGATTCAACAGAAAAGTCTACTGAGGTAAAACTATTTTCCCTACTAGTGTTTTCATCTGTTAAATAAAAGTATAACATCTATTTCCCACCCATCTGGGAAGGCAGCATGTTAAAACTGAAAGAACAAAGGCTTTAGGATCAGACAGACTTGGGCTGAATCCTAGATCTGCCACTTCTTAGCAGGTGAACTTAAAGTTACTAATCCTAAGTCTCATTTCCTCATCTTTGAAGTATGAATTAAATCTACACCTCAAAAATTATCATTTGTCTTGGCAAAGCTTAGCTCTGGATGGAGAACATCATGTGGTTACGGCTAAAACAGAATTTTTAGAACTGGTGCATACATATTGTTTCATCTTTGAAAATCTCAATTTTGAGTGTAGAAGGGAAAGTACACATAGACTTGAGTCCCCATGAGACTGACACACGTGGGATCATGTAGTGAGGACAAGGCTACATAATGTGTATCAAGTGCCTAGCAAAGTACCTCTTATACAGAAGTGCCCCTGTCCCAACATGGAGAGATATAATAAGAATAAAATTGGGTAATGTGTATATAATAAATATAAGTGATCTAGCAAGAATTTAATGACTTAAGAACAGAAACTATGGCCTTAATAATTACCCAACTAATGTAAGTCCTTTGGAAGCCAGCCCATCCAGTGACATTATTGTGTTTCGGAGAATGGAACAAAAGTAGATTCTGTACCACTCCCTTCACCTAGAATTCTATATGCCTAAACCAGGTTAGAAATCAGCTGCCAGGTAGAAACTAAGAATTACTAATTAGTCCTATAATTTAATGCAAACAAAAAATGTTTTTTTTGTTTTTAAGGTACTGAAGCAGATGAGAAAGGAAAAATGGAAAGTTTTAGTTTTGAGCTGCAGAAAAACAAGATGATTTGTGTTATATTTATTTGACATTCACATACACCAAAACAGGATATGGTCACGTCCCACAAATGATAAACTCTTTTGTTGAATTAAAATATGAAAGAAGGGATAGCTGAAAACGGTATACTTACTTTTCTGATTCAAAATCTCCCTGTTCTTCAAATTTTACGGTGTGCCTTATTAATCTCCATTGCTTAATGTCAGGTGTTGGATTCCAGAAAACCTCTGAATTATCAGTCTTTTTGTCAGTAATAAAAACTTCACTATCCTACATTTAAAGAAATTAAAAATTAATGTAGAGAATTATCTTTATTTAGAAGGGGATCATATAGTATAGTAATATAGTAATTCTTTCTCTTACTTAATCCTCCAAACACATTTTCAAAACGAATATAATTAGCACTTTTCCAAAAGCCCCAAATTTGTTATTTTTACAAAAACATTAAAATTAAATATGTAATACTAGTCAATTAAAAAAATTTAGTTGAATACACAGAAAGTTCATGACATTTCACAAGTTTTACTTAATAAATTTCAAACATTACATGCAAAGTCTCAACAACCATCTCTGAACTGTCAAAGTAGAACACAGTATTTGTTGCAGCTACGAGATGATGTTGACTATCAATGGACTGAATAAATACATACATACACATGTCTGAAAGAGCCTTTCTGAGCATTAAAAATTTGAGCAAAATTTTAGAAATTTCATTTTTAAAAAAAAGACTGCTGCTGTATCTCTTTTTCCAAATGACATTCAGATAGAAGTCAATTAAAAATTTTTGTCAGAGTATATGTAGCCACTTAGCTGAGTCACTAAATCCAATTTCATTCTCTCATACTTGTCATACTTGTCTCATTATAATGCAGAAAATAGCATTTATTCAGTGTTCACAGTGAGGGTGCATCTAGGTAGTGCCATGATCCTTTTTATGTATTTAAGCTCCTCTTAATAAAATTACATAAATATAAAATTAGGTCAGCAGAGAAGTGAATAAAAGCCATTGCTGTCATATACAACTATATCCTTTCCATGTTCCTCTAAAAGAATATAACTCTAATTGGAACCATGCTTCTTTCTTCTATGTGAGAGGCAGTAAGTGTAAAAGCATACCCCTGGAGCCAGAGTTCCTGGGCTGGAATTCTCACTCTACCACTTACTTTGAGCAAATTATTTAAACTCTCTGTGCCTCAGTTTGCTCCTCTATAAAATGAAGAAAATAACAAACAATAATTAAGTGGGTACATAGGTACCCACCTCACAGGGTTATATTAAATATTAAATGAGTTAATATGAGTAGCATTCTTAAATAATGCTTTACATAGTAAGTGGTATGTGTGTTAGCTATTTCTACTAATTTAAAAATTTTAGTGGCTGAGTGCGGTGGCACTCTGGAAGGCTGAGGAGGGAGGATCACTTGAGGTTAGGAGTTCGAGACTAGTCTGAGGAAGGCTATTAAGTTTTTCCCACAGAATAAATTATTTTTGTAAAACTAATATATAATACTTACCCAGTGGCCTTCCAAAGTAGCTAAGACTTCTTTTCCCAATTTAAGTTTTCCTGATATTTGATTAACACAATCACTACTACCTAGAAATGGCTTTTAAAAGAGAAAATGTTAAGCATTTTATTTTTAACTTACATTTACATATAATATAGACAAAACAAAAAGTAATTGTATAGTTATAGTGCTCTTGAAGGCACAGATGGGGAAATACTGGCTTGAATTTTCATTAGAAATGTTTAATAAAAAGAAATTTGAATTGTTGCTGTGGAAAAAATAGGTATTAACAAAAACAAACTAAACATATTCAGAAAGATCACACTGATATAACTGACTCATGTCCCGTTCTCTCTCAGGTCCTGTGTTCTCCCCTAACTCTCAAAGCTGTGCCCTATTAATGTCACATTAAGCAATAACAACTCAGTAAACCTAAGGGATTTAACGATCTATTGAAAGAAATAACACCACCTCCCCTTCAAAAGAAAACAAAGTAAAATATATAGCCAAAACGCCCTCCAAAAAACAAAATTAGAAGGAATATATTTTCAGTTACTATATTGCCTTACTGATGTCTCTCCTTAGGGACAACATTTTGATGCTCAAATATGATACTTAAAGGTGTTATATATGCTTTTGGCCTCTTTCGTCATGATATTCAAATATTAACATCACCATACAAGTAAAAATTTGCTAAGATGAAAGAAAAATCAAACAAAGAGCACTGCATCAAATAATACTTGAGATCTTTTTAATTAGAGTAAAACTGCTGATCACCTAGATATCAACATGAGCAATTTAATAATAAATATTTTGTAGTTCATAGTAATTTTTTTATCTGAACATAGTGTACTATCCTACAACAACTGTGAAAAGATCTTAAATTTCCCTTTCACTCTTAGGCAAATGGTATTTCCAAAGATGGCCTCAATAATATCTACCCTTCTCCCCTCCAGCCCACATTATGTTCTTCAATGAGACCTTGCCACCCTCTCATTGAGAAGCAGGGTCTACAATCCTTCCCATGAATTTGGGTGGGCTTATAACTCTTCAACTAATAGAAGATGGTGGAAGTGACATAATTTGGCTTTTGAGGATAGGTCACAGAAGGCAAATGCTGCCTCCGCTTTGCTCACCTGGACACTTTTACTTGGAAACCCTAAGCTGCCAAGTATGAAGTCTATCTAACTTGAAGCTGCCATGCTATGAGGAAACCAAGCATGGCAGGCCACGTATACAGATGCTCGGATTAGCAGCCGTAGTCTTTTAGTCACCCCAGCCCAGGCATCAGACAAGTAAGTGATAAGCCTTCAGGTGATTCCAGCCCCGAAGTGTCTAGTCACTCACAGCCTGCAAGTCTTCCTGAGGCCCCAGACACTGTAGCAGAGACAAGCCATCCCCAGTATACCCTGCCCAAATTCCTGATCCACAGAATTCACGAGGATCAGAACACAGTTATTTTTAAGCCTGTGAGTTTTAGAGTAATTTGTTATGCAGAAATAGTAACTAATACAACTCTGCGTTAGTGTATACATCTAGAGCACAAGTTGATACATACCTTCTGCCATTTTGTAAAGCAATGCTTTTATTAAGAAATTTCTATCTAATCGTTTCTTAACTCTCACCTCTTATAAAATACAAAAAGTTTTATTGATTAAAATTAAAAACAAAAAATGATGTCTTTGTGTTAATTTGAATCTTTCAAGGCAGCTATCTTAGACTTTCCCCAGGCAAGATAATCACCCAGCCTTGCCCTCATCCCTTAGATGCACTTATCCTTGATCTGACTTGAATTGTGTTCTTATATTTAGTCCTTAATTAAGGAACCAAACTGTGCTCTTTATTCAATATTTATAGCACAGCTCCCCTTTAATTAGGAGATACCTACTATCATTCCCTACTAACCTTTAGTTTAAATTCAAGTATTGCACTGTATCCAGTTTTTTGACATGTAATATTGACTGTTCCACCAAGTTCCAGTGTCATTGTGCCATAAAGAATTCCTAAAGAAAAAAAAATGGAGAGAGAGACACAATGGCTAATAATAAGCAGTTTTGTAATCTCTCCTTCTAGGAGAAACATATAATTCAAGGGCATTCATCCAATAAAAATCTATCATATAGACATAAAGTTGGTTCTGTAGGATATAAATAGGTAAAAACTGATCACATTATGCTGATCCACATTATGTGCAGATTCCATATTTGTAAATTCACCTACTGACTAAAATACCAACACCTATAGTGCTTTTGTGGTCATTCACAGACATGCGCAGAGTGGCAAAAAATTTGAGCCACCCGCTGCACACGTTCCAAGCTGAGGTCAAACAAGGCAATACTTTGCCTTCTTGTTTCGACTTTCATGCTGTAAACAAAAAAAGTACCCCTTTTGCAGTATATTTGGTACCATATTTTTCATATTTTTGTGCTTTTTGTTGATTTTGCTGTTTAAAATGGACCCAAGTGTAGTAGTGCTAAAGTGCTATCTAGTGTTTCCAAGTACAAGAAGGCTGTGATGAACCTTACAGAGAATGTGTATGTGTTAAAGCTTCGTTCAGGCATGAGTTTTAGTGTTCTTGGCTGTTAGTTCAATATTAATGAATCGACAACATATAATTAATGTTACAGTTAAATAAGGCATCTTTAAACAGAAACACACATAAAACAAGGTTATGTACTGATTGGTTGATGAAAATGTTGTGACAAGGGCTTCACAGAAACCTAACCTCATACTTCCCCTGGAAGCAATGCTTCAATATTTGCCAATTTGGTGTTTGTGGTAACTTTATATAACTACTATAAATAGCAAGAATCAACTGTCTAAATAAAGCAAACAAAAAAACAAAATAGGTTTTGTGGCTAAAAGTTGGGGAAATTATAAAGGTTGTGTGCATTGCATCTGTTTAGGACTAAGCTGTTGAGGCAGCCTTCCGTATGCAAATGTACAATGCTACTTTCCAAAAGAGGAATAGACTATGCAATGTTTCTCATACTTATTTCCTATGGAACTCTTATTTTATAAAACAATCTGTGAGACTAGTGACTTGGGGAATACACCTTAGAAAATGAACAAGGTGGAAAATTTATAAAAATAATCATTTTCTATGCGCATTCATAAGCAGTTACAATCTCATTTTCTTCACAGAATAAAAACATTGTTATAAATTTTTTTTCCCTATTGCTAGTTGGGTATGGCATGGGTATCTACATGGAATATAATTTTATTTATTCCAAATGATATAAAATTTAAAAATATATGTACTTATCAATTCATAACTAAAGATATTTCACTTCATGCCTATTTCAAGAACTACACGTGAAACTCTAAGAATCATCTAGCCTGAGGCCACAAGTTGGCCACTTTTGTACTAGCTGGGTTGGCCTTGGATAAGATCTTAACCCTCACAGGTTTCTCATCTGTGAAATGAGGCCATATTAAATCATTTCTATGTTTTCATGAATCAGTTCCTAAAATAGAGGTTAATCACCAAAAAAGTTATTTTTAAGAAATGGGTTAGAAAGGAGGGTACAAATAATAATCAAGCTGAGTGTTTCAGCTGATGCAAAGTAGTTAATAGTTCCGACTGCCGAGGTAAACTGCCTGGGTTCAGATCTCAACTTCGCTATATCTTAGCTGTGTGTTCTCAGGCAATAACCACTCTGCACTTTATTTTCCTCATTCATAAAACAGGGATAATAATATTCCTACTTGGCTGCCGAAATGATTAAATGAGTTTATAAATGTGAAGTGCACTGAATAGCTGGGTGCTAGCTGGGTGTCTAGCATGTAGTAAGTAAATGACAGTTATTATTTAATATCCTTATCTGTATTCTAATAATGAGGGAAAACTATAATACATTAACTTTAAGAAATTGCCAAATAGGGATGAGAAAATTTTTTTAAAGGACTCAGTACATTAAAAAATAGTAAATTAAATTTTTAAAAAGGGTGGTGGTATAAGAAGATGAAAATCGCTTTTAAGGATTCTGAAATAATGGGCAATTTCATCAAATTTCAAAATTTGCACAAAAGGCAAGTGCAAAGAAATTCCATTATCATAAATTTGTTTTTTCAGACTAAAGTATATATCATAAAAAGTTCATTATAGGTGAATTAATTCACCACAGAAATATTCAGCATATGACAGCAATAATCTTATGTATATGTAAACCAAGGATGCTTTCAAACAAATCACAAGTCTGACTCCATCAATCTCAAAACATAACAAATTATGGCTATATACATTTACTAAAAAAGTGTTTAAGGAATATCTAATTCAAGTATAGAAAATATTTACCTTTACAATGAGCATATGGCATTGTCATTACATAATCTTCGCCTCTATTCAAGAAAGTTAACCTTGCTTCTCCCTCTAATATTGCAGATAATGAGTTTCCTGAAATAAGTATTCTTTATTAAATTTCACAAAACTAATTCAACCAATTCAGAACAAACTGCATTTAGAACACCTACCAGACATCTACAATGGAATGTTTTAAAAATATCTCAATCTCAGTGTGCCCAAACATGTATTCAGTATCTTATATTTAAAACATATTTCATCCATATTTTCATTCTTACAAAACAAGCACTTTTTTTTTTTTTTTTTTTTTTTGAGACAGAGTCTCACTCTCTTGCCTGGGGTGAGTGCCGTGGCGTCAGCCTAGCTCACAGCAACCTCAAACTCCTGGGCTCGAGCAATCCTACTGTCTCAGCCTCCCGAGA
>RJWJ010005301.1:37901-69046 GCA_004363605.1 Indri indri
CTACAGGCATGCGCCACCATGCCCGGCTAATTTTTTCTATATATATTTTTAGCTGTCCAATTAATTTCTTTCTATTTTTGGTAGAGATGGGGTCTCGCTCTTGCTCAGGCTGGTCTCGAACTCCTGAGCTCAGGACGATCCGCCCGCCTCGGCCTCCCAGAGTGCTAGGATTACAGGCGTGAGCCACCGCGCCCGGCCAAAACAAGCACTTTTAAGAGGTATCGTTATGTGTTTGTTATGTTATGAGGGTTATAAGAAATTTTAAACATGTAGAATATTCAACAAAACATTTTCACTGTATAACTTACCTTTTTTTAATATAACATTATCTCTTATCTGCAAGTCATATTACTTAGGTAAGTCCCAAGCTTTAAATATTTATAATTAATAATTCTATAGACAATTTAGAAAAATAAATATACATGAAATACCAAAGTACAATCAATGATAAAATGTCATAGCACCCAAGTCTTACACATCTTTCATTAATTTCTAAATATTTTATTCTTTGGATACTATTGTAAACAATTTTTTAAAAATTTCATTCTGTAAGTATTCATTTCTAGTATATACAAATACAACTGATTTTTTATATTTTGACCTTGTATCCTGAGACCTTAATTAGTTCTATTAGCTTTTTTGTATATTCTTGAAGATTTTCTATGTAGATCAGGTATGCAAATAGTTTAACTTCTTCCTTTCCAATCTGTATGCATTTTCTTTCTTTAACTTGCCTACTGTATTGGCTAGGACTTTTAATACAATTTTGTACAGAAGTATTGTAATAACAGTAAGAGTAAACATCCTTGCCTTGTTCCTGATCTTGGGTAGAAATTATTTAATTTTCACCTTTAAAGTATGAAGTTGGCTATATATTTTTTGTATATTCCTTTAACCTGGTCCTAGTTTGTTGAGAGCTTTACCGTAAATGTTGAATTCTATCAAATCCTTTTTCTACATCTATTGAAATCATACTTTTTCCCCCTTTATTCTATTAATATGGTAAATTACATTTGCTTTATTTTTCAGATGATAAATCAACCCTGTATTCCTGAGATAAACCCCATTTCATCATGATATATTATTCTCTTAATGTGTGGATTATGATATATATCCTTTTTATATATACTTGTATTTATGTGTATATGTACATATATAATATTATCCTTCATATACTGATTTACTAATGTAAGGATTTTTGCATGTATATTCATGAAGAATATTGATCTGTAGCTTTCTTTTCTTGTAATGTCTAGTTTGGGGATCAGGGTAATTCTGGTCTCATAAAATGAGGTGAAAAATGTTTCCTCTTCCTCTATTTTCTGTAAGAAGTTGTTTAGAACTGGTATTATTTCTTCCTGAAATGTTTAGAAGAACTCAAGACATGTGGCCCTGGTATATATCCCTGAAGGAAGATTTTTAATTACTAAATCAATTTCTTTGACTGTAAGGCTACTAAAATTTTATACCTCTTCTTGAGTCAGTTTTGGTGATTTGTGTCTTTCAAAGAATTTGACCACTTCATCTAAGTTGTAAAATTTATTGCCATAAAACTGTCCATAATATTTACTTACCCTGTCGGGGTCTGTAGGATCAGTAGTGATTCTGCTTATTTATTCCTGATTTTATCCTTTTTCTTGATCAGTCTAAAATTAACTCTTGGATGCTTTGACATTCTGTATTGTTTGTCCACTTTCTACATTGATTTCTACTCTTTATTGCTTCCTTTCTTTTACTTACTGTGAGTTTAATTAGCTTTCCTTTTTCTCAATAGGGTAAAACATCAGATCATTGATTTAGATCTTTCTTCTTTTCTAATTAAAAGTTACAAATTTCCCTCTAGGCACTGCTTTTGTTGCATCTATAAATTCTGATATGCTGTATTTTCATTATCATTTATAAAAGTTTAAAGTATTTCCTAATTTCCCTTGTGATTTCTTTTATGGCTCGTGGATTATTTAGAAGTGTTTTCATTTCCAAATAGTTGACATTTACCTAGGTATTTTATTTTTTATTTCTAATTCTATTTCATTGAAGTTGCAGAATATACACTGTATGATTTCAGTCTTGAAATTTATAGAGACTTGTTATTTGGTCAAGTATATGGTCTATACCAGTCTATATCATAAATGTATATGAAAATAATGTGTATTTTACAATTGTTGACTGTAGTGTTTCAGAAATATCAATTAGGTTAAGGTAATTGATAGTGTTTTTCAGGTCTCCTATACCTTTGCTTAATGTTAGGTTACTGTCCGATTTCCTTAAGTACTAAGTTTGACAGTTGGTCTCTCAGACATTTCACTTTGACAGTTCTTGTTTTATGTTTATCGTGAAGGTACATCCTCAGTCTTTCAAAGGCATGCTTTGGCTTTTATTATCTTTCAAATATTTTTTTAGAATAATTTTTGTGAAACCATGGATACGTCAAAAATTTGTGTTATTTTCAAATATAGGTTCTATTGTGGAACCAAGGCAGTGCAGACAACTCTAAATATCAACGAAGTGTCTGGGAAGGATGTGGCTAATGAACACACAATACGTTGATGGTTTGAGAAGTTCTGTTCTGGTGATTTTTATCTTGAAAATGAGCCACGTGGGCAACCTGAGACTCAAGGTGGCTAATGATGAACTGAATGCTGTAGTGGAAGCGAATCCATCTCAGCCTACATATGAATTAGCAGCAAGGTTTGATGTTACTACTCCAACAGCACTGGACCATTTGAAACAGATGGGCAAGGTAAAGAAGTTGGATAGATGGATAACGCATGAAGTAAACGAGTGTCAGAAAAAAATTCATCATGAAACTTAGCTTTCCTTTGCTGTCGCAACATAAAGGTAAACCATTTCTATACCATATTGTTATGTGTGATGAAAAATGGATTCTTTTTGACAATTGCAAACATTGGGCACAACGGCTGGATAAAGATGAAGTGCTAAAACACAGCCTAAAACCAAATATTCATCCAAAAAAGCTAATGGTGTCTGTTTTCAGTGGTCTAGCATTGGTATTATCCACTACAGCTTCATGAAACCTGGTCGATGGATTACAGCAGATATCTACTACAACCAATTGGATGAAATGATGAGGATGCTTGCGATTAAGCAGCCAAGAGTGGTCAACAGAGACAGGCCAATCCTCTTGCAAGACAATGCTTGACCATATGTTGCACAAACAACGCTGCTCAAATATGGCAGCTAGACTTGGAAACTCTCATTCACTGTATTCACCAGACCTTGCACCAACTGACTACCACTTCTTCCAGGCTTTAGACCACTTCTTGTAAGGAAAAATACTCAATTCTCAACAATCGTGGAAAATGCCTTTTGTGATTTCATCACCACTCGCTCTCCAGGCTTCTTTGCTGCTAGCATAAACAAGCTACCGTTAAGATGGCAAAACTGTGTCGACAGTTTAGGTGCATATTTTGAGTAATTGTACTGCTTCTCATTTTGAGATATAATAAATATGCTTTTGATTGGAAATCAGACATTTCATATTTAATGACCTAATATTTCACCCAGCTGCCTGTCATTTGCTGAGAGAAGGTGTTAATCTACAACTATGGTTTTGAAATTGACTATTTTTCTCCTCTTAATTCTATTTTTGCTTAAATTTTGAAGTTCTGTCATTAGGCACATAGGCATTTATGATTATCATGTTTTCCTAAACCGTTTATTAGGAAATGTTCTTCTTTATCTCTGTTAACATTTTTTGTCTTGAAATTTGTTAAAAGTCACTAAATCCTACCTGTACTTAGTATTTGCGTAGTTTAGCTTTTAACTTTTACTTTCAATCTATTTGTGTGTGCACATTTAAAATGTGTTGGTCCTTGCTGTTTTATCCAATCTGGCACTCTGTCTTTAAATTACATTATTTGAGCCCTTAATGCTGACATAATCATGATATAGTTGGGTTTTGGGCTATTTTACTATGTTTGTTATCTGTTCCCTCTGATTTTTATTCTTGATCAAATTATTTAAATTTTTATAAGGATTTCATTTTAATATTCTTATTGGCTTTTAATCTATACTTTTTGGTATTATTTTGTGTGTGTGCACACGCATGTGTTTCCTTTAGGCTAGGGCTTCTCAACAGTGGCACTACTGACATTTTAGGCTCGATAATTCTTTATTGTAGGGGGCTGTCCTGTGCATTGTAGGATGTGTGACAGTATCCTTGGCCTTTACCTACTGGATCTCCAAATTGTGAAATCAAAAATGTCTTTAGATGTTGTTAAATGTCTCCTGAGGGGCAAAACTGCCCCAAGTTGAGAACTACTACCTTAGGGATTACAAAAACTTATCTTTAAAATTTCTCAGTCTACTTACAGTTAATATTATACCACTTTACATAAAATAGAAAACGTTGCAACCTCTAGGCCCATTCTCCTCCAGGCCTTTGTGCTATAGTTGTATGTGTTAAATCTGCGTATGTTATAAAACTCACAAAACAAAGTTAATATTATTGTTTTGAATAGTACTATGTATTATAAAGAAATTGAAAGGAAAAATAAGAAAAAAATGTCTTTTGTATTCAACCAGATACTTATTAATTCTAACAATCTTAAGTTCATTCTGGATTTAATATATTCTTTCAAATTATAAAGGGACAGATAGTTCTGGTGTATGCAAATTGTACTATAACACAGAAAAAAGAAAGCCAACTGCTGAAGTAATCCAGAAAGTGAGCTATGTATCTGGTACTTAATAAAAATTTCTACAAGGGTAGAATACGTACTCATAAAAGCAATTTATGCTATAGTCAGGATAGGGCGGTAGAGGGATGGAGGTGAAGTGGGGAAGAAATAACCCAAATATGAAATATATTTAATCTTTAGAAAAAAATAAGCGATCATCTTCTGAAGCAAACAAACAAGGTGAAAAATCCCAAAACCAAACCAAAACAAACATCAAGGGAAATAAAACCTGAAAGCCAAAGAAACCAAACATCAAGGGGAATAAAATACATCTTGAAGGAAAACAAAGACATACACCATGTCCCTGGTCAAAATCCACTCTTTGATTTCCCTTTCAAAGACTTATCTATGGTTCACCACCCTCTCTGGTAACCAGACCTTGGATTTCTGTTTACATATTTTACTTTTCCTATTTTTACCACAATACTTTTTTCTTGAACATTTAAAATTCTTTGGCTAAAATTTAATTCTTTGATTTTTCTCCATTAAAAAAATTTTAAAAACCAAATAAAAGCATTTAAGGTTATATATTTTCTACTGGTATAGCTTAGGTCATGATTTGTTTGAATTGTTAAAGTTTTTATATTAAGGTTTCCTACTACAACCATATTTCTCTATTTTCCATTGTACTTGCAAAAATTTTTATAGGTATGTTATTTGGTCCAAGGTTCAGTACCATTACTGATTAACCCTGGACCAAGTATTCTAACTATACTTGGATTCTTTCTCTATTTAAAGACTAAAATAGAAAGACTGATTCCTCAGGTACATTGAGACAAAACAAAAAAAAATTGGCAGGGCTAAAGGCAAAAGAAATACATCCACTAAAGGGCTACAGTGGGTATTCATTATGTCTTTTCATAAGTGATGGCTGTGATGAATTTACATATATGTGATGAATACTTATATGAAATGAACCATACCTCTATTTATGAATGGGCAGAAAAAGGCCATTATTCAAGAAAAGATGACACTTAAAATGATATATAAATTCCTTGCTGAAAATAGCCCATCACACTTATTTAAATAAAAGCTCAATAAAAGCTCACCAGAAAATACTACTTCCCAGGAAAGGGTACAGGTTGGGACAGGGGAAACTCACCATAAAACTTGGACTTAGCCAGGATACTACCGCTAAGGCAAAATCCATCTTTTCGGTTACTAACATAAAAGGCAGATATTGGTGGATGATGGGACACCTATTAAACACAAGAAAAAACATAAAACATAACAAGATAAGCATATTATTGTGCTATTATCAAAAGTTCAACTGTTAAGAGTAAGAGGAAACATTTGGCAAGCAGTAAAATTAAATTTTGATGGTTGTAGTAACCAGCCTCCTGACACCTAAGGAAACACTTGATAGTCACACCATTAAGTAGGGCCCTCTTACATTGTGCCAAAGTTGGTTTGCACAGAAATGATAGTATGTCACCTCTTAAATTAGGTAACAATGCAACTTCCAACTTGGGAGGTAGGGGTATCCCTTTTTCTCTCTCTCCCTCTCTCTTTCTCTCCCATTAGCTCTGAAAAGCCAGCTTCCATATTTTGAAAAACCCTACGGAGAGGCCCATGTGAGGAACTGAATCTTCCAGCCCAGTCAAGCGTGCAGCTGATTGCAAAAATGGCTGACATCTTGACTGTAAGCTCACGAGAAACCTGGAGCAAGAACCACCCAGCTAAACAGCTCCCAGATCCCTGAACTTCATCAAATGAGATAATAAATATTGTTTTGACCCATTCGGTTTGGGCAATAATTTGTCACACAGCAATGGATAACTAGTTTAGTGGTTATTCTTCATATGGATTACTGAACTGGCTGCAGGAAACAAACGAAAGCTTTGACAAATATGTTATTTAATAATCTAATGTTTTCAATACATTTAAATCTTATGTTTTCTGAAATGAGACAAAACCAGAAACAGTTAAATCTGTATCAAGCTTTTTAATTTTGTGAAGAATTACGGTGCACTAAAATGCAAGGTGGTATAATCCTTAACTTTTTAAAAATTAATATAGATAAATGGTTTTGATCTGAGGAGCATATCAATTCTCCAGGGGAAGAGGAAGGTTTTCCAAAGAACACATGGTCTCCTCATTTTCCTTACACTCAAGAATCATCATAAAAAAGGACCATTGTTATTGAAAGAGAATGTCATATCCTTTGGACAGGGAAGAAGACTGAGGATCATTAATATAAATGTACATAGGTTTAAATTAATGAAAGTTTAAAATATTTCCTAACTGTCTACTATGTGTACAACAAAAAGAAAGGTACCATTGGAGAAGGGATATACTTTCAAGGAGCTAACAATTTCAATTTCAAGGAGCTAACAATTTCAATTTCAATTAGGGAAATAAATATCCTGCGAAAAGATAAACCATACAAGTGTTAAAATAACAATTTAATGAATAATTACAAAAAGTAATTCAGAAGTTTGAGAAGAGAAAATCACTCAGAGCTGCAGTCAGCTGGATCCTGAAGGATGACAGGTCAAGATTTGTTTAGATGAAGAATAGCTAAGAAGAAATACTGGGGGTGGAGGAATTAAATTTAAAGCAATGAGGCAAGAAAGTACAAGATCAAGTTACCTAGTTATGAATACATAGGTCTGACTACAGTGGAGGGCCAGAAAAGCATTTAATTTGAAATAAATTTGGGGCCAGGCGTGGTGGCTCATGCCTGTAATCCTAGCACTCTGGGAGGCTGAGGCAGGAGGATCGCTTGAGCTCAGGAGACCAGCCTGAGCAAGAGCAAGACCCCATCTCTACTAAAAGCAGCAAAACTAGCCAGGCGTGGTAGCGCATGCCTATAGTCCCAGCTACTCAGGAGGCTGAGGCAGGAGGATCACCTGAGTCCAGGAGTTTGAGGTTGCAGTGAGCTATGATGATGCCACCGCACTCTACCGGGGGCGGGGTGACAGAGAAAAAAAAAAAAAAATCTGGAGGACCTTGAATGCCAGACAAATGGGTACAAATTTGATTTTGAACCTGGAGAACCACTAAAGAGTTTTGAGCATGATCAAAAAGCTGTTTTGGAAATAAGGGTTTGGCAAAAAAGAAAAAAGGGTTGGGGGAGATAAGGAAGGAAAAATAAAGATTTATTTTGGTCTAAGGATTCCATGACTGTAATACTACTACTTCAGAATATATTTACCACTAAATATTTTACTACTAAAATACTTACCAAATATTCACTAATAAGGAAGGCTAAACAGTGAGTTTATGGCATTAATATATTCTATAAAAATATCTCAATAATTTCCAAATTAGTTTTATTTCTGTAATATGCATTTCTAATACCTGTTCAGCAATATAAAAAGTTTTGCTGTTTGTCCTGGGATGAATCCATAAACAACGGAAAGTCTCACCAAGTATAGGATTATAAGGTTTCTTCAGTCCCTAATAAAAAAACATACAAGTTTCAAATTATAAATACAGAAGATTCAAAAGACTTTAAATAAGTCAAAACATGTTTAACTGTATCCTCTGGGAACCCTCCTTATAAAACTTCACAGTAAATGAAATCTATATAAAATAAAACTAAATGACTTCAATCATAATGCAGGTCTAAATAATCAAATATTTTACAATTTTGCTAACTCAAAGAGGCCAAGTTATGTAACTGTTAATTGATAATTTAAAGATTACATAAAAATATAAGGAACTCATAAAAGGCTAAAGACAGTAAAATATAAACATTACCTTTGGCTTCTTATAGAAACCTGACAAGTACCATTTCACTACTTTCTTCAAGCGGAAATACGGATTTTCTTCAAGAGCAGCCCTACCAAACAAAATGGTAAACAAAAATTTTACAGACTATATCACAAATTCCTTTTCATATTTATCAACCGATAACTGAATATGAGATATCATTAGAAAACATAATTCATATTTACAATAGATGGCAAAACAACAATGTAAACCAATTGCCAAGAATCATTTTTCTCAATCTTGTCACTTTTCTCCTCATTTTTGCTATTCTTTGATACATTGCCCAGGTCTTTGCTAAAGTAGTTTTTGGAAACTCTCCAAACCAAGGTTTCTGAAGTGGGGTTCTACAGAACCCGAGATGTTGCTCTGTAGAGAAATTGTTATTGAAAAGAGTAAACATAGATTTTGAGATTCGTGTACCATGTGACACCTAGCATGCAAAATGATGGGCAGTGGCCAAGCAGCCCCATTAACAATTGTGTTAGAGGTTTGCGGCCACATATGTCAGTGAAGGACCAATGTTCTCTTGGTTGGATCCCTTCTCAGTTGTTGATGTTAGAGGAGATCAATGATAACTGTTGGGTGCTGCAGTACATGGAGGGAAAGTCGATCCTAACCTCTTCTGCGCAAATTACCTCCTTCATTATAGGATTTTATAGGTTTGTAGTGTCCCTAGTACAAACACAGAAGTTTCAAATTACAAATGTGAAGAAGATGCAAAATAATTTAAATCAATCCAAAAGGTTTTAATCTGTTTTTATCCTTCAACCCACCCTATGTGCTACAAACTGACTTTCCAGAGTTAACAAACTGTACCAGTGTAACAGATAATCAAAGAGTAATTTTTATTTTAAAGATGTAATTTGTGGGAGCTACGACTCACCTGTCCTCCCTGCAATTTTGCTGTTGTTGAAAACACTGTGTATTTTAGAAGTGGATTCTATTGAGAAGTTGTGGGTGTTTTTGTTTATAATGAAGCTGTTTATTTTGCCCTTATTTATAAAAAGGCATTTGTGTTTCACAAGTATGTTCAATGTGGTGATTTCTGAAGATGAGGCATTTACAGGGGTGGGGAACCTGCAGCCTTAAGGTGACATGTGGCCTTGTAGGTCCTCAAGTGCAGCCTTTTGACTGAATCCAGAAGAATCCAAAAGAAAAAATCCTTTTATTAAAAGAGGTACAGCACAGAAAAATGATGCTTTTCTTGCCTCCTTTGGTGCTTCAAAAAGAACAATCTTGAAATCAGAAGGCCACAGGTTAACCACCGCGGGTTGTGCTAAGTTGAAAGTTTGTACTTTTCTGTAGTTAAACACTCTGATTGCTCTCTTCCTATCTTGGTTTAAATTCTCTTACTATGCAATATTATTTTAAAATTTACATATACATAGTTCAAAGGTCAAAGCACTTACAAAGAAGTGTACATGTGTTGCTACTGTCCCACTTCTCTACAGTGTTTCCACTTACCTCCTACAGGTAACCTTTTTTAAGCTTTTTAAAAAAAGTTATCTTTAAGCATAAATAAGCAAATATAAATACACAGTCCTGATTTTCAAAAACAAAAAAAAAAAAAACAAAAAAGGTAACAAACTACACACTCTTCTGTACCTTGCTTTTCATAAACATAATCCTGGAGTCTCACAATATCCATTTATAGAGTTCTTCCTTATATGTGTTGATGTACATTATCTGACCAGTCAATTATGGCTGGATGTCTGAGTTGTATCTAATGTTTTACTATTACAAACGCGGCTATGACAACCTCATATATATGTCACTCTGTATATGTGGAATTATATCTGTAGGAGTTATCTATCCCCAGAAGTGGGATTACGGGATCAAATGATGACTGCATTCATAATTTTGGTAAACACTGCCAGATTCCTTTCGGGACACTGTGCTAGTTTGTATCACCTATGGCAGTGTATAAGAGTGCCTATTGCTCCATAGACTTTTGGCAACAGTTAGTGTTGCCAGAAAATGACAACCTTTCTATTTGGTAAAATGGGCATCTCTCGAAAAGATCTTATTGTGATTCATAGGAACCTGCCTTATACTCTAAGAGAAATGAATTTCTAGACAAAGAACTACAGAAGATATTAGACAGAACTGGGGTATAAAAGCTGTTTGAATTTTTGTCAATGTGATGGATGAACACTGGTAACTTACTACAGTTAAAAAAAATTTTTTTTAGAGACAGGGTCTCACTCTGTTATACAGCTGAAGTGCAGTGGTGCCATCATAGTTCACTGTAACCTCAAATTCCTAGGCTCAAGCGATCCTCCCACCTTAGCTCCTGAGTAGCTGGGACTATGGGAACATACCACCACACTCAGCTAATTTTTTAATTTTTGTAGCTGTGGAGTCTTGGTATGTTACCCAGGCTGTTCTTGAACTCCTGGCCTCAAGCAATCCTCTTGCCTTGGCCTCCCAAAGCGCTGGGATTACAGGGATGAGGCACTGCACCTGGCTATAGTTTGAATCTACATTTTTCTTACTTTGTATGAGGTTTCACATGTTTAAGTACTGTTTCTATTTCTTCATTTTTGAACTGCCTGGTCATTTCTTCCACCCATTTTTCTAAAGGTTGTTAATCATTTTCATTCAATTTCTAAGAACTCTTTGCATTTTAGGGAAATTAATACTTTATGACAAAACATGCAAAAATTTCCCAGTTTGCCAATTATATTTTGACTTGGCTTATGATTTTTTTTTTTTTTTTGCAATGTTCACTAATGCAACTCATAGAAACTGAAAACAGATCTTGATTCAGATTCTAAAAATCAGGCCACAGGGCCAGAAATTAGCATTACATAAAGCACAGTGCCCTGAAACGCCACTGCTACTAGCCTAGGGGCAGCAGGTGAGAACTGGAAGCATGGCCACAAAGGTGCTATTCTTTGCAAAGTTTACTGGTTCTCTAAGAAATTGTTGGAAGCGAGGTAGACAGTTTCTCCTCTGCCTCCTGTACGCCTGCTTCTTCAGAATTACGCCCTGGATCAGCTGGCAGCTTCAGAAGAAAAGCAAAAAGAGTAAGGATTTATTATAAAAGCCAACAACTGGCAAAGCGTTCCAGTTTAGTAAGCTGCACATGCCTCACAAGCATGCAGAGAGATGAGTATGAATAAAAGCACAAGGCCCAGGATGGGACCTGAATGAAGGCTTGGGTCGGGGAGAACAAATGATGCCAAACCACCTCTCCCTGTGTTAGTTTAGTGAACAGGTCAAGGGGCCAAACAGTAGCAGTGCTGTCAGCTGAGGGGTAGAAATCCTGTCTTCCTCAAGCTTATGGCCTTTCAATTCAATTTCATAAATGGAAACATTACAGCAAAGTATTAAATATGCTTCTTTTTAAGGCTGACTATAGAAGTGGTAGAAAAGACAGAGTGATGTTTCATTAGAGCTTAATTTTGGGAAAGAATAATAATTGAAAATAGCATTCTAAGAATCTCTAAAATCATGAAGTATTTTCTATTTGAAGAAATAAGAGTCTACTTACTCAGACAGGAAATCTGCATGATAGTAGTAATCTGAAAGTTTATCCAGGAAAGAACGGGGTTCCAAGATAAATGTAGGCAGAACCACCCTGGACAGGTCCATGCCGGGACGAACTTGTTTGAGCAGTGTCCAGATAAGGCTTTTGTTTTCTTCAGACACAGTTTCTGTTTGAGAAGCCTCACCTGCCTTTAGCAATCAACAAAAATCACTGAAATACTGTATTTATTTCACACACACAGATATGTAAACAAGAAGGCTAATGTTGAAAATACGAATTCTCTTCATGACTACTCCCAGCATTCTTAAAATAGGGAAACAACCCTTTAAATAATAATTAAAGTCTACAGCTATAAAACTTAGGTAAAAAGGGTAGTTGAAAGAGACAAAGTGGACAATATATACAAAAGATCAACTCTAAAAAAATCACAGCTTATTCTTTCATACTGTATTTACTTTCATGCACTGGCAATAACAAAGTTATAAACTCCTGTTTCCTTGCAATTTACTTTGCACCTGGCAATGACATTAAGCAATACCCTATTTCAAAAGCAAACCTGAAGAAAATGTAAACTTTAAATTTAATAGACTATATTGGTATTTGTGAGTATATGTGTTTAACTGTTTATAAATCCTGATATATTTCATATACATGCAACTTTTAAAATAAAATAGGTATCATATAAATATTCTTTTTCAGGAAAATAAGCAATAGGTCAAGCAAATAATATCTTCAATTTGAAAATTCCCAAGAATTAGATAACCAGAATCTGAAAATGAACTTTTACCTCTCCAAGTTCTTCATGGCTCTGTTCAGTGTAGGTAGTCTCCTTTAAAGGCTCAACAGGCTCAGGTTCAATATACGAGTCATCTTGCCTTTCTGATGTATCCGTGTCACTTTCCTCACTTTTCCCCATCACCTCATTGTCAGACTCATCATGTTCTTGATCATTTTCTTTATCAGATTTATCAGAATACATATCTTGGTCCTTAAAATGTTGTCGTTCAATTTCACTATCATTTAACCTTTAGGGAAATAATTATTAGGAGGAAGAATAGAGGAGGTTAAGAACACTTAATTTATAAATAATAATGATACATTAATATTTATGGAGAATTTACTATATGCTGGCCACTGTTCTAAGTGTTTTACATAGTTTTCATTTAATCTTCAAAATAACCCTGTGAGATAGGTAATATTATATTTCATTTTACGAATTAGTAAACAGAGGCACAAAGAAGTTAAATAAAAACCTGGAGAAATTTTAAAAGATGACACTTAAACCTCTTTGCTTCTCTACCGCTTTGGGCTAAAATCTTCTAAAAGCAAAATTCTAGACTACCACTTGGTAGACTTTTTTCTTAGTTTTGCAAACATCATCATTTGAATCATCCTTATTGTCACTTCTGGTCTAAAAAAAAAATTCAAGTCAAGATCATCAGATTCTTAGGTGAACTCAAATTATGACTTCCTACTAGTAAAGGTTTCCAAAGTCACTCCAAAACAGTCCACCAATAAGATGAGAAAATGTAAAAGGTAAGTAACTGTATTGAATTTGTCTGAAAGATTTAACCTTGAGGAAAAGTCCAGGGAGAATTGAAAATGAAAATTTCAGCTTAAGAAAATGAACCTATAAGCCTACAATCCATAAGTTCTGCTATACCTACCCTTTATTCACTTAAAGTGATTAGAGTAAATAATTTGTATAAAGGGGGTAAAGTCTTGGAAAGAGGTCTCAACAAATACCCATTCCTGTATCAGTGGCGACCCACTCTATCCTATTCCATCCAGGCTGCAGATACTGGGATTAAGATAAAGCCCCAGACTGTAGGTTTGCAAAGACAAAACTTTTGTAAAAGGTCAGGTAATGGAGTTTTTAAAGAGATTTTTGTTTTGTTTTGTTTTTTAAATAGAGTTAGGCAAAAGGATAAGAGTAAAAATTGTTTGAATCAGGCTACACAGAGGAGAGTAGCAGTCTAACTTTGAGGAAATCAACCTCAATGTCAAAGGGAGTAAGCAAACTGAGGGATAAGGAAAGGGAGGAAAAGGGAAAGTCTAATGTTTTTCCTACAAAGCAACAAAAGAGGCCTAAACCCCAACAACAGCTTTGTACTATTGCTTGGTTTCCCTGGATAAACTTTTTTTTTTTTTAAGTACTAACTACAATGAATGCTTCAGGGAATAAAACCACAAATAGGATACAGTTCCAACTCCAAATATGACATAAAAAAATTCCACAAATGCCAGGTAGATTAAGTCCAGTGCCATTACAAAAAAAAAAAAAAAAGTGTTATTCTGTAACAATAGAAAGACAGACTGTATCTCGTTGTTATGAGGCAGGAGCACATATATTTGAGACCAGTCTTGAAGAACATATAGGATTATGACAGAGGGAAAGAGCAAGGAGGAATAGAAATCATTCTTAATGATTATCATTCTTAATGGAAGGTATTCCATGCACAGAGACAAGGTAGATAATCAGCATGGTTCTACGTAGGAAAGATAAAGTAAATGACACTGGACTCAAGGAAATAAATTTCTACACTTGATGACAGCAGCTAAACAAATTTTAAACAGGGCCTAAGGCCATATAATGGGGAGGAGATAGGCTAATTTTAATCCTAGATACACTACCAAAATTCTAGGCCTGCCGACTAACTTAGTGAAAAAACACAGTAAATCATTACCAGATTAGTGGCAGGATCTACTTACTGAAAGTTGTCACCACTGTGGAGATTGTTAGCACGTAATAAGCCATACAAAGTCACATGTGTGCTATCTGATGAAATGCTCAGGTCATGTTCCTTCCCTTCCCTGATCATTGTACGTTTCAGAAGACTAGAACATTTCAAAGCCAACTCCAAAGCATCCATCCAGCACCTTCCTGGAAGAACACAGATTCATGAGTAGCATAATTTTAAAAACTATGAAACTAGTGTGCATCTTAATTTAGCCTTGTTACCTTTAAACATTCCATTTTTTTCTTTGAGAAATATGCACTGGAAAAATTAATCTGAACAAAAAATCTCACTAGGATTTCTTAATGTAATCTTTTAGTTTTACAAATGCTTTTTACATACTAAGCATCTAGAAACCCCTAATAGTATACAGCATGCATTAGAAAGTACAGCCAATCTAAAATAAATGTACTTTATTTTTCAAACCTTAAAACATTAACATGCAGCATAATTTCAAGGTATCCAGCAAGGTACACAAAATATACTGGAGGGGTTACGGTTCTGTTATAAGTAACTATCTGAAATAATGTTTTGTCGGTGCTAGGTCTATCCTCAAGCTTAGCATCCATTCTACTTATATGTATGAACATTTTTAAGTCAGGGAAATCTTGTATAATGCTGTCACTAACTGCCACATTAGTTAAGAGAAACATTAATAGCTTTACTTTTTAAATTAAAATTTAGAATTGCATTAGCAGAAAAATTTTCATATGTATTTGTTTAGTGCCATTAAAATTAATATATATTTGTTTCAAGATCTGTTGGGAATATCAGTCAAGTAAAACATTTTCATACCAAAAGCTCATGCCTTTATTTTAATTTAAAAAATAATTATCTGGTAAAAGTAAACCTTGGAAAGTTACAAGAGTCCTTATACCACACTTATCTAAACTATGAAACATGAAAGTGAGGAAGAAATTCATTATCAATTATTAAGATTATAAGTATGTTTTTCTCTCATCTTTGCTTCATGAATTATGTATTAAGCATGGAATAAAAAAGTTTGTACTTGATTATCTTCTTATGTAAAAAAAGAAAACAAAAAAAACCTCAGTGTATATGTCTCATAAATGCAGAAATGTTAATATTTAATAAAATATAAATATTAATGTATTAAATGTATCTCTAAAACGATAAAAGTGAGTTACCACAAGTAAGTAATTAACAAGTAAGTTAATATGTCAGTGGAAGATAAAGAAGAAAACTGAGCTGCTAACTCATCATTCAGTCATATAATAATTTCTTCCTATCAGATTCCCCTATTTGTCTACCTTATTAATAACATATTTAGTGTTCTAAGCAATTTATGATTACAATGCTTCTACTGCAAATGCCATACTAAAAACAGATTTCCCGAGGATAATATACAGTGGTATATAAAATAAACCCTTAAAATTGAAGACCAAGATCCAATCCATCAAAAACTATATTTACCATCTGACTCTGAAGTAGCTCGTATGATCAAATAACTGCTAGGTAGGGGCTGAGTTATGGATCCAACTGCTTCGCCTTTTGGACCCTTAATAACAAAATAAACAAAATAAATGGTGTACAGTAAGCATTATGAGATATCAACTGTATTATTGATTATTTTCTGTAATAATCTAAATCTGGCATGTATTATAATTTAAAAGTAAACAAGCTTTAATCATCTTTCTTGAGAATGCAAATGTTAAGTATTAAGGAAAATTTTCTTTTCTAATAAATATACCTCCTTGGCAGAAATTGAACAAATGATAGTTATTATCACTTAAATATTATCTCTACAGATTGCTTACATATTAAAGACACCTAAAATTTACCATACTAAACACCAAATTGTAATTTAACAGAGAATTTCCATCCCGCAGTTACTAGTAGCTAAGAAATACTAAATTTCTAGAAGCCTAAAGAAAACAGCTGGAAATAATATATAAATACGTAAAAAATTCAAAAGAAAAAGAGAAATGAATTTTAACTGGGATATATACTTGTTTTTAAAGATCAATTATAAAACCTAATTTTATTTTTCCAGAAACAGGAAAGAAAAAGGAATTTTGTTGTTGTTGTTATTGTTGGCAAGGGTTATTTGTCTTACAAGTAACACCAACAGGAATTAGTATCACCAAGGCTAAACTTAGGTACTTAGGTAGACACAGGTCTTTTTTGAGAAGAGGTTTTGCTATGTTGCCCAGGCTGGTCTCAAAACTCCTGGGCTTAAGTGGTCCTACTGCCTCAGTCTCCTGAATAGCTGGGATTACATGTGCCACCATGCCCAGCCGACACTGTCCTTATGTGGAAAGAAAACTAAGCATCGAATTTATAGTATAATTTTGATACAGTAGCATAAATTTTAAAGTTGTTTTGAAAGGGTTCTTTAAGGTTATCGGGTGAAAGAATAAAATGGATTTTAAGAAGCATAAACATTAGAAAGTAAAGATGTAGCTTTAAAATGAAAAAGCAGAAAAAAAATCAATATGGCTTTAACAAATACTATAAAGCCCTGGGAATTTAGAAACAGTTTTATAATTCATGGGCCAGCTCCTACAACCAGTATAGAGCAGGATATAGAGTCCTGCTTGGGTTTCAATATTGGCTCCATGCTAGAAAAGTTACTTTAGTAATAACTTCTTTAGGCTTCAATTCTTTATCTGTATAATGGGAGGAAACTGTATACTCCTCACAGGTATGAGAATTAGATAAAAGATTTCACATAAAATGCTCAAAAAAGAGTACCTGACCAAAAGAACTTATGAATGTTATTTCTTAATCATAAACACAAGCTTTCAAAATGTTTAAACAATGTCCTAAGTAGGTTTTGCTTGTGGGGAATATTCTGATGTTTACATACTACTGAAATTAAAAGTCCAGATATTTTCCTAGGTGTATGTACATTGCCCAATTAAGCAATAAAAAACAAAAAAAGGTGAAGCTACTTTTCGTACTTTTTACTTTAGCTACTTTTAACTTTTAGTTAGCCTCAGTTAGGTGGTTTTCCTTAAAGGAGTTTTAAATCCTTTATTCAAGTGTAACTGACCTTAGAAACTATTAAACTAGGTTCATTTATTCAGTTACCATGTGCTACATGCTTACTGTCTGTAGAATTCCTTGGTAGTTAATCAAATGAGGCATTTTCATTTCCTGTTTTTCTGCTTTCATAGCACAGGAGTGACCACAGTAATGCTTTTTACTTATGAAAGTAATAGAGCTCCTTCTTTAAAGAAATCTGCCTCCCTTAAGACTAAGTAGGACTGCTTCTGCTTATAGGCTCCCCATCACACATTTAAATCACCACAGAAAAAAATACAAAAATAAAGGGCAATTTCCATTCTAAGGAATCTTACCATTTTGATAAAGAGGAAAAAATATCCATGGTAACATGATACAATGTCACAAAGCAGTTATTAATAGCAAACATAAATTGAAAAAACCCTTAGTACAAACTGAAATCTCAAGGACAAAAAAAGATAATAAGATAGCAATATAAATTTGAGAAACATTTTCTGGAGAAATTTTTAAAGTTAGATCTTAAAGGTAAACAAAGCCTTTTGGCACACATTCATTGTGAGCAGAGACAGAATGGGGAATAATGCACTGGAAAGCAGAAATAAATTTATAATTCCTGCCTGGCAGAGGACAAAAATCACTTGAATGATTTATTTCAGTTCTACTCATACTTTGTCATCTTTACCTTTTACCTATATAACAAGTGCTTACATACCTTCACTGCCCAAATAGATTGTTCCAGAGGATGGAAAAGTTTGAAACAAAAGCCATCCTTTTTTGATGGACGCTCAATGATTTCACAGGCATTCAGAAGGACTGTTCCTACCCACTGACCATTTTTTTGTGTTTTATAGATCAGTAGCACCCCAGGTTTCAACACACACCACAACTTGGTCCAGCTCTTTAGAGTACCACGAATCTACAGAAAGACAAGTTTATTTTAAAAATAAAGATCTGTTTTTCTCTTTCTGTTCTATAAGATATAAACTGAAAAATGGCAAATAAGATATTTTAACCTAAAATTTCCATGATATGTACACCTCAGATTTAATAGATTTTTTTTTTAAAGCTACTATATGGCAAGCATTGCAAATAGACATGAAAATGACATGGTTCCCGTTCCTAAGGAACTGAAATTTTCATGGGAGAGTAGGCCAACACTTTCAAAATAATGTACTAAATAGAATAGTTTTCCTACCTTCACTAACCAGGTCAGGGACCATGAAAACACACTTTCCTAGCATGAGAGTCTTCTAATTGTAACATTTATCATAGCTATAACTTTACTTTTGTGAGTATATGATTACTCTGCCTTTAAAAATCTTCCCCCTCACCACTGCATCAACAGTACTCAACAGTGCTGAAAACACTGCTGGCACAAACCAGGCATTCCCTAAATATTTGTTGAGTGGTAGGAAAAGAAAAGAACCTCCTCCTATCCCTTAAAATTATCTTCTCTAAATTATTTTTTTCTTAGTAATTACATAAAGTGTGCCACATAAATTTCTTGGGGAAAATTTTAAAACACAAGTTACACGAATCCCTATTCTCATAAAATGTTCATCATCCTAGGGTTTAATGAATGCTATGTCGATGATAAGTCTAAAACCAGTTTTTTTATCAATTTCTATTTTTGTAATCTATTAAAATTGTTTCTGTGCAACTCACTGAATTCAAAATACTGAAAGGACATTAATATTTAGATTAAAAACCAGAAATTACCCTCACTTTTATTAACTGTAAAATGTCTGTTCTTTTGTAATGTACTTACATGTAAGTATGAAATAAATACAGGGCTCCCTAACCCCCAAAATAAGCACAGCAAAGTAAAGCTAAACAAGAAAAATTTAGAAAGGGGAGTCTGGAGCCCAGTATGAAGAGAAGAGAAAAATCTTTAAGAACAGGTATGTGCATATTTAAAAGAATAATAAGACATGAGAAGTAAAAGGAAATTACCCTGAGATAACATTTTGGATCATGGAGATGTGACAGTAGAATATGGAGGGAAAATTGTTAGAAAGTCAGCCAGGGAATGTGCAGGGGACTTACAGAGGGTAGGTTTAACTCTGAAAAATCCAAGTGAGATCTGGAGTTAATATACTTCTAAGTGTATTAAGATAAGTAAGCCAGAAGTGTTTTTAGCACAGATTGAAGAAGACCCTGGTATTACTTGAATTGTCAGGGATACTATTACTAGACTCCCATTTTAGTGAAAGAACTTATATGACAGATTTCATAAGGGTTATTAGGTTAAAGTTCTGCCTTACCAACTCTTGGGGAATGTGGAAAGCTTTCAGTGAATGCCAGGTACTAAAACTTTCTGTAAGTCAGAGTCCTACAGGATCATTCTTACAGTTACAATCAGTCTGAAAGATTCCTACCAGCTATCCTTCAGATAAGAATAAGAAAGAAAATACATAGTGACTGGGATTAGAGCAAAAGAAATAAAAAAAACAGAGCTCAAAAGAACAGGGTATGGAACAGGAATATGTGTGTTTGTCTGATAATTAACGATTTCCAAATGATAATTTTTATATTAACTTTGCCTATTCTCAATAATGCATATACCAAGTCTACAGTAATACTTAACAATAATTCAAATAGTGAACAAAAATTTTTTATATCATATTATATTGGACAACATATCACACAAATCAAGAAGCCTTTTTAAAAGAACTGCTATACTGTACATATTTAATGCTACTATTAAGAGAGACATTAAGGTTCCTTCTCCCATTAGGATTGGAGCATAGAACCTCTGGGCTACAATTAGTAGTTTCTTTGCCAGGGAAAAACAATCATCCTAGAAGTTTTGTCTGGTAGGCTTTAGGTATACTTTGGGCTTTCCCATTCCAGGAGGCAAACATTCAGCAATTTGAATTCAAGAATCAATACACTGACCTTCAACCAATCGGCCATAACAATAACAGAAGGATCTGTGATTGTACTGAGTAACTCCTTTGTGGCTCTTTTCTTTTCTTCTCGGTAATTTTTCTTTTGCACCTATTTTATGGAAATGATAGAAAAATTAAAAACTCAATAGAAATGAACAATCTCTTTTCAATTTTTTAGGTCTATGGAATGTAAAGTATAAAATTCTAAACCTCTAGAATGCTAGTATATTAGGATTTAAAAAGTACAGTTTTTTTGTTTTAGAGCTAGAAGAAGTTTTAGACAATCAAGGTTAGAATCAAGTTTTTCTGATCATTAGTCCAGTTCTCTGTATCTTTTTAAAGAATTTCCTTCTTTTAAAATACATAATACATGAACACTTGTATTATTCATGTGTTATTTACATGTATTATAATATTTACATCTGATGGTAAAAAGCACAAACACCACAAATCTAAAAGCTGTTTTTATTACACCCCATCCTATTTCAGTCCTCAGAATTGACCACTGTTAACCTTCTGGAACACACTATCCTTTCAGACCTTTCATATGTACATAACCTACAGAAATACGCAGATTTTGTGAGGTTTTTATTAACACTTAAAAAAAGCTCCCCCATTCAATATTTTTAAGAGTTTCCATGTCTACCTTATCCTTTTAACTGCTATACAGGATTCCTACTATGAATAAAATAACAAGAGATCTATAACACAAAATCTTCCACCAGAAAAGCTGCATTTAGTGGTAGACTACCCACTATACATAATAAAATTTTAATAATTCTATACCCAAAAAACTTTCAACTTTTGATCTTTATTAATATATCAGAATTAAGAGATTTAATATGAGACTGCAAATGCACACAGAACCAGGCATGGAATACAAATGGGTAAAACAGACTAGTCAGGGACCAGTGCCAGTTGGAAAGCATGTGTTTCTTAAGCTCCAGGTTCTGTGGCCATTTAGGAAGGTAGGTTCAGTACTACATATTTCTTAAGAGAAATCAGAAGTCTAGACTTGTAATTGTTGGCTCAAATTTTTAAAACATTATACAGGTTGAACAAAATATATCTGCCTGTGGGCCCATGACCCGGCAGTTAGCAAACTCCATAATAATTTCAAGAGGCACCAGAGTTTCCCATCAGGTGTTCCACAACACACTGATACGCCTAGCTTGGGTATAGCTGTGTAGAGATATCAAGTGCTCAGCCCCAGGTGAGGTCTGGATTGGCCAGGTGAGGACTAAAGTGGCCTGCTCTGAGACAGTCATCAAGCAGCCTTATCAGGTGACCCCAGCATACCACACAAATATCAACATTTTCTATGTGTGCCTGTCTGTCTGTACCTCTGGATTTTTTTTCTTTCTTTGGAAACACACATATATATTTCTTTATCTTATTAGCCTATTTCCAAAAGCACATACAAAGCACAATATAAATTATCTTCCAGAAATAACTGTGGAAACTAACCTTAAGAGATTCTTTTTTTGTGAGCTTGCTTGAACTGTCCTTCTCCGAGCCATTATAAAGTTTAGATTCAGACTGAAATCATATAGA
Organism: Indri indri; assembly: GCA_004363605.1. NCBI lineage: Eukaryota > Metazoa > Chordata > Mammalia > Primates > Indriidae > Indri > Indri indri. The sequence goes on from RJWJ010005301.1 coordinate 59,983, forward strand.
AATGAACAGAAGGGAAATAATTAAAACCTTCACTTATTCTATACATCTATAAAAATCAATGTGAAAGCTAGGTTTGCGATTCTTCCCATTTATTGCTAGGATTTAAACAAATGTCTGTTTTCAAATACCAATGTTCTCTATATAATATTTTTGTTTAAAATCAAATCCATGTTAAACCCACAAATACACAAAAGTAAAAACTAATCAATAAATTAATTTACAACATGAAGTTAAATAAGATCATTTGTAAATTGTTATGTTCTATTTTTCCAGGGTATTTCTAAGAACATATACAATTACGTATTAATAGTTAGGACAAAAGTAGGCAAAACAATACTATTTTTTAACAATTGAAATATTTTAAATAAAAAAACCAAATCATGTAAATTCTAGCAAGTTGGTGCATACATTGCTCTATTGCTACACTCCCCTAATAGGAAGAAATAAAAACATCTCTAGAAACTAGTATTTAGGTTATTAAGTATGGAATGTCCAATTTCCTTAAGTACTAAGTTTGACAGTTGATATCTGACCTTTCACTTTGACACTTTTTTTTTTTTTTATTGTGAAGGTACATACTCATTCTTTCAAATGCACACTTTGGCTTGTGATTACCTTTCAAAAAAATTTTTTAGAGCAATGTTTGGGAAATCATGGATAAGTCAAAAACTCATGTTATTTTTGAATATGAGTTCCGTTGTGGAACCAATGCAGTGCAGACAGCTTGAAATATCAACAAAGTGTTTGGGAAGGATGTGGCATCAATGAATGCACAGTATGTCAGTGGTTTGAGAAGTTCCATTCTGGTGATTTTAATCTTGAAAATGAGCCATGTGGGCTACCTGAGACCAAGGTGGATAATGATGAACTGAAAGCTGTAGTGGAAGCGAATCCATCTCAACCTACGCATGAATTAGCAACGCGGTTTGGCATTACTATTCCAACGATAATGGACCATTTGAAGCAAATGCACAAGGTAAAGAAACTGGATAGATGGGTAACACATGAATCAAATGAGCGTCAGAAGAGAAATCTTCTCAAAGCTTGCCTTTCTTTGCTGTCATTACATAAAGGTGAACCATATCTACACTGTATTGTTACATGTGATAAAAAATGGATTCTTTTTGACAATCACAAGCATTCAGCACAATGGTTTGATAAAGACAAAGTGCTAAAACACAGTCCAAAATGGAATATTCATCCAAAATAGCTAATGGTGTCTGTTTGGTGGTCCAGTGCTGGTATTATCCACTACAGCTTCATGACACCTGGTCAATCAATTCCAGCAGATGTCTACTGCGACCAATTGGATGAAGTGATAAGGATGCTTGTGATTAAGCAGCCGAGAGTGGTCAACAGAGACAGGCCAATCCTCTTGCAAGACAATGCTCAACCACGTGCTGCACAAACAACACTGCTCAAACTATAGCAGCTGGACTTGGAAACTCTCTGTCATCCATCGTATTTACCAGTCCTTGCATCAATTGACTACCACATCTTCCAGGCTTCTTACAAGGAAAAATATTCAATTCTCAACAAGCTGTGGAAAACACCTTTCATAATTTCACCACCACTCATGCTCTACGCTTCTTCACTGCTAGCATAAGCAAGCTACCATTAAGATGGCAAAGGTGTGTCGATAGTTTAGGCGCATACTTTAATTGTACTGCTTGTTTGAGATATAATAAACTAAACTTTTGATTTGAAATCGTGCATTTCATATTTAATTACCTAATATTAAACCATTATATCTAATTTAAACAGCGTGTATTCTAGGAATACAACAATATTCCTAGGATATCACATTGCTTATTCTCATGTTGACAGCATTTAACAATATCCTAGGAATATAACAATATAACAATATTCCTGGGATCTACTTCTTCCTACCTATGCAGTAGACCTGAATTATTATTAATGTCTTCAACTTGTTTCCAGACTTTCAGTTTATAGTTCACATTTTTATTTCATTTTAATGAAGAACCTTAAAGAATGGCCCTAACAGGTGGTTTTATCTCCATTTTACAAATCATGAAAAGGAGGCTCAGGAAGGTTGATTTTCCAAACTAACAATCATTAACACAGCAGGGATTAGAATCTGGGTCTCCTAAATCCAGTGCTTGTTTAAAGAGACCACATTCTTTCTCCAGAGTAGAAGAACAGTTGTTTCCATTTATCTTAGAACAACAAAAGTAAACATATTCCTTCAATATCCTAAGATTTTTATTTTTACCTATTTAGATAAATGAGGCATTAATATACGAAAATATTTTGTTTACTTTGAAAATTATAAAATATTAATACTACAGGTATAAGAATGATAAGTTACCATGATTACATCAGATATTTTGGTTTAGAGAAGTTTTTTAAAGGTCCAGGTAAATATATTTTCTAAAGCAAGTAACAGATGACTTAGCAAACCTACAGGCAAGTAGACAGATGGCTGAAGAATCAAGTTAAGAGATCTGGGCTCAGAAACCCCCTATCTTTGTAATAGGATTCCTTTTATCCCACTAGACACATTAGTCATCCTGTAATTTCTTTTGTTGAGATGGATAATTAAAAATTCATTTAAAAATGCTATTTTGTTTGGGATAATATGATTGACTGACTTTTCCAATTCACTCATTCATATAATGAAAATGCCTAGAAAAAGATGCATGAGAAAAAGGAACTGCGTTTATTAAAAAAAAATGTTCTGGGGGTGAGGAGGATGTATCCCATTGTGGTCTCAATTATGTGTTTTAAGAAGTAACAGTTAACCCCAAATCCTATGACCAAAATGACAGTATTGATGCTTTTTGCATCAAGTGCATAAAAGTATAAAGTTAAAATTCTTTGATGGTCTCAGTTTAAAGATACCAATCTTGGAAGGAATGACAAAATTTTATTACCCAAAGTTACTTAGGTAACATTAAAAATCTTCAGAAGTCCATGAGAATGAGGTTTAATAATAAATGTATACATTTTATGATTTTCCTGAAAACACGAGTGGGTTACAAGTTAAAACATTTTAGGGCCAAACTAGCAACTACAGATTTCTCCCTTTCTTCCTTTTTTCCCTTTTCTTCCTTTATTTATTTTCTTTGTAAGAGACAGGGTCTGGCTATGATACCCAGGCTGGAGTGCAGTGGTGTTACCATGGCTCACTGCAGCCTCAAACTCCTGGGCTCAAATGATCCTCCCGCCTTGGCTTCCCAAATCACTGGGATTACAGGCACGATCTACCACACCTGTCTGCAACTACAGATTTCTTTAACAGAATAAATCAAGATTAAATCTAAATTATGAGAGAATTAGTAAATTTCAGCTCTTGGAAAATAACACAATGAGTATAATTTTACTTATACCAAATAGTTACCATCTTAAGGATTCCACTCATTCACTTTAATTCTGTATTCGAAGTAGGGAAATAAATTCTTAAATACCTATTATTAATCAGCTACTATGCCAGGTACTTCCTGCAACACGATCTGGGAGGTAGACTTTATCTCCTTTGCACAGAAAAGAAAACTGAAGCCACTCTGAATTCTAGTTTTACCACTTGCTAGTTATTTTGACCCCTGGAGAGTTACTTAATTTCTCTAAGCTTTGATTCTGCTCACTTATAAAGTGAGGTCAATAATACCTGTCTTCTAGTATTATGAGAGTTAAAAAATGGCACAAATAAGCTCTCAACACAAAGTAACTATTAAGCCAGGCACCGCAGTGTGTGTCTGTAGTACCAGCTATTTGGGAGGATCCCTTGAGCCGAGGAATTTGAATCCAGCCTGGGCAACACAGCCAAGACCTCATTTCTTTATTTTTTTTAAAGTAGCTATTAATATCATTGTAATTAGCATCTAAAAAGTCATAGGTAATAGATCAGATTTAAGATTCATACTTGCTCTTTGGAATCTAAAGCAGTGCTGCCCAGTAGGCAGAACTTTCTAAATGACAGATGTTTTACATCTGAGCTGTACAACATGGTAGCTACTAACCATATGTGGTTATTGAGCATTGAAATGTGGCTAGTATAACTGAGAAGTTGAATTTCTAATTTTAATTAATTTAAAGATCCACATATGACTTATGTATATGTTGTATAAACATTAAACTTTTATCCTAAGTACTTTACACATATGACAGATGGACCTTTATGCAATGAATACTTGAAAAGTGTGAATAACATTTCTGTAAAAATCATACACGAAAACATTGTGCAATCTTCTCAACCACTCCCGAAAACAGGAGCAAAAAATGTAGGGTTGTAAGAGAAAGGGTCTACTGCTGAGAATAAATAGGTTTTCTTATAGTCATTGAACTTTGAGCCCACAAACATAAAAGCTCTTCCTGCTTCTAAACCTGACCAGAAGGAACAGTCAAAAGTCAAATTCCTTGACAAATTATAGAAAATCCAGGGAACTACAAACCCATCAGGAAACCATTGCATCATACAGTGTTTCTCAAATTTGAATATGTAATGTTAAAGAAAAAAGGCTCAACAGACCTAAGAATGTATGTTAGAATCCCAGTTTGAGAACTACTGATTTAGGGAATTATGTCTTATTCTAAGAAAATGACTTTCAATTGCAGATTACTGCAAAAATCTGGCCTTTACCTGGTAAAATGTATATATCGTGATTGTCATCCAAATGAACCCAAAACACTTCAGAATTTTTTTTTAAAACCATGAACCCTGAGAATGCATCTGAATGGAACCCTCAAGACTCCAGGGTAAGTAGTACTGCTGAGGCAGACATACCAGCAACAGTACTACTCTGGAGAGAATGCTAGTTACCAACAGGTCGTATTTCTAAGTAACCAACAGCACTTAGTTCCCAGTGGAACTTCACCTTTTTATACATACTCCGTGGTTTACCTATATCAACATAAAAATATCTCATAAAAGCTTGACAAGATTTCAGTGTTAGTTCTCTCATCTTAAATACTAGAAAAATGTCATAATCATATATTTGGGGACAATACACTTACCTTACTCTTTGACATAGAAAGTGAAGATTCATCTTTATTTTGAGAAATATCTTCCTTCCCTCTTTCAAAACCTGTGAAAAAACATTATCAATCTCAGTATTACTACTTTTGAGCACATACAGTCATTAATGTTAAAAAAGCAAGTATATTTAAGTCATACAATTTCAAATATACATTTGGATATATATCAGTGTAGGAAGCCTGTACATATACTTTTAAATTATTATAGTTTAAAGACCTCCAAGAGTCATATGTAGTATAATCCTTCTTTAGAATTAAGGCTTAGAGACACAATTAAATCTTTCCCTGAACTCACCAGCATCAAGCAAAATATCTCTTTTCTGTGTTCTTAGAGCACTGTGCATGAATTCAGCCCTCATAGAGCTTTTATTCTAGTGAGATGGTTTTTAATGAAGAATTCTCACAGAACCAACACAACATACTTTTCACATCTCTTGCCAAACTGGAAAATTCCAGAACAGGCCGTGAAAGAAGATTGGGAAAATAAACCTGGATTAACTTTTTAAAAACATCTAATAATGTGCTTACTGTGAGAATTAGATGAGGGTATATATAAAGCACTTAGCATAATACTTTGCACACAGTATACATTCAATTAATGTGGACCTTCTCTGCTATCATTGCCTATTACTATACAAATTCTAAAAGCAAAAATCTAAAATACATGGGTGCAGTGGGACAAACATGCATATATCCCTAGAATCATACAAAACATTTATACAGCACTACGTCAAAAGCAATTCACAGATTAATATTATAAGGATGCAATTAGAGAAATGCGAATACTGAGACTTGTGTGGCAGGCACAAAAGACCAGTACACATTTTAGTGAGGTTTTTCTACTTTTGAGGATAGGTAATATTAACTCTTCCCTATGATTATTTGTTCTGAGCCCAACAGAAACCTATATTTAAAAAATTATGTACAATTACTCATAAAAGTAACACTTAAAAATCAACTAGTACTAGTGCCTCAAGCATTTCGAATGTATCAATGATAATACCATTTATTCTGTATTTGGTTTATAATAGCTAAAAACAAATTTATTCTATTTTCTTAATCTGGATATTTTACTGAATTATTTATGTCATATGAACAAGGAATCTTTTTTTCCCCTCTCCAGTATGAAGAAAGATCACTCAATCCCAATACTAGGAAAAAAAACGTTTCATAAATGCAACATGGAATTTTAAATGAAAACTTACAGGAATTTGAAACTTTAGCATAGAGCAAAATCAAAAAGTTACATAATTATTTAAAAATTCTACAATATTTATTCAGAGCAATAAACACTGTAATAAGTAATTCTCAATACTAACGACTAACATAAATCACCCAAAGATCTTCTAAATACATGTGCAAGAGAACAAATATTTTCTAAAATATATATTGTAAATGAAAAAAAATCATCTTTTACTTTCACAGGAACAGACTTCAATTCCTCTAGCGTTGTCTTGGTTTTAGCTGAATCTAGATCCATCCATTTATTAGATTAAAAAAATTGCCTAGTTCGTTGTACTGGCATTCACATATTTTAAAAATAGAACAGTAAATTAAAATGAAGTCATAAGTCAGAAAACACTTTTTAAAAATGCAAAGTCTTAATAAAATTTTCAAATGTTGGAAAAGGACATTTATAAACCGAGATTGTATATTACCTCTCAAACTCAATAAATGAATCTTATTTAAAAAAAAATTCTCTATTCCTCAAACGTACAAATCAAATGATATTTTAAATGCTGCCCTGATAACTTACAACTTATTTAAAATTAGAGAGGATACAGCAAGATGCTTCCTAAAACATCCAAATCTGGTCAAAGGCTGTGAATTTCAACTGAGGGCAAACAAGTATGTGATCAGCATAAAACACAAAGAACATATAAAAATGTTCAAAAGACTTAAAGTAAAAATATTACCATATTGTACACTGAGTTTCCAAGGATAATTCCAATGAAGTAAAGCAAAATATCACACTAGGAACTCTTTCTTTAGAACTGACAAAACTGGTTTCCTTAAAATGTGAAAAATAATCTTTATTTTAAAAAGTTAGTCATGAAAGTGTATTTATTAGAAGCCAAAGGGGCTCTGTCAAAATATTTCTTAGGCTTTAATTCATTTTCCACCATGTATGGGAATTCAATATTACTTCGAAATCACTCTTAATTTAAAAAAGTAATATTTATAAACAAAATCCTGAAGTCTGTAACATATTATTGACCACTATCATTAATGAAGAATACAGAGTGTCCCAAAAGTCTCCATACAAAGGAAAAAGTTTGTAAAATTCTGTAATAAATATTTTGTAAGCAAAGGTACATTTAGCTATAATTTCCCATTTTCCCTATGTATGGCGATTTTTGGGACTCCCTGTAGTTTCACATCATGATTTTTCACCAAGTTTGCTTGTTAGTGATTTGGGGTAGTAGATTCTCTTCCAACTATCCTTCTCACTCCCACAATGAAATAGAAATGCACATCCACATCAGAATGACTAAAACTAAAAGTACTAACACCAACCAAGCACAGTTGAGAATGTGGAGCAGCTGGAACTCTGTTCACTGCTGGCAAGGGTACAAAGAGGCATAACTACTTTGGAAAACTATTTGACAGTATTCCCTAAACCTAAATGTATGCATATTCTAAAACACAGGAATTCTAATCCTAGATACACACAACAGAAATCAGTGTGTATGTCCATCAAAAGAGAGGTACAAGAATCTTCACAGCAGCTTTATTAATAATAGCGAAAATCTGGAACCCATTCAAATGACTATTAATAGAATAACTGACCACTTTATTGTCTGTTCATAAATGGACTATTACACAGAAATGAAAATGAACAGACATAATATTTAGTGAAAGAAGCCACCTTTCCCCATTAAGGAAAAAAAAAGTACATACCCTATGATTAATCTGTGGTATTAGAGGTTGAAAAATAATGGTTTATCTTTGTTGAAGGCGGTACTGACTGGAAGGGGACTGAGGGAGTCTTCTGAGGATCTGGAAAGTGGCTATACGTGTCTGTACATGATTAAAAATTCAAAAAGCTGCATACTTAACTACATATTGTTATACCTCATTAAAAAAAATAAACCATACACCCTTCCCTATTCTTTCAGTTTATTAGACTTCTCCTGCTTTGGCATCCTTTCCCACTTAGTCTATATCCCTTTAACTTACTTTGTACTTGGCTAATTCTGATTCAGTTATCAACAATGATAATTATAATTAACACAATAGTAATAAAAACAACAACCAATACTCATTTGTGGGAACCCCTGTGAGTGTAAGGCACTATGCTAGATGCTTTACTTATTTTTTTCTATCTTTAAAACACCACCACACACACAAAAAAGTGACCTTATTTTATAGCTGAAAACACTTAAGGCTCACAGAAATAAAGTAAGTTAGCTAATGTCAATAAGTGACAGTATCAGAGCTGATTCAAACTTAGGTTTACTTATGCTGTTTCTGTGATGCCATGGTGCCTCTCCAGACCTGAGGCCACACCTCTTTGGGAAGCCCTTGATTTGATCATGTAGCCCTAGTTAGCTATTCCCTTCTCTGAGACACATGATACTTAACACATATTTGGACTCCATTTTTACTTCTAAAGATTTTTTAAAAATGTGAAATACAGCACATCTTCAGAAAAATGCATAAAACATAAATGTATAATTTAACAAATATAGGAAATATTTACATAACCACCACCCAAATCAAGAAATAGAGAATTGCTAACATCCCATCGGATCCCCCTCATTTGCCGAGTCTTAATTACAATCCACTCTCTTTCTCCTCAAAAGTAACTATCTTGACTTTTGCAATAATTATTTACTAGCATGTCACAGCAGGCATTTCATTCATTTTCTTTTTTTTTTTTTTTATTGTTTGTTGTTTATAGGGGTACAGGTGTTTAGGTTACGTATGATGCCCTTGCCCCCCCTTCCCCCCAAGTCCCAGTCCCAAGCATGTCCATCTCTCGGAGGGTGCGCATTGCACCCTTTGTGTATGCATATATCCGTCCCCTCCTCCCCCTCGCCCCTCCCCCTTCCCCCTCCCTCCCTAC